>NBIV01000090.1:0-282784 GCA_003194525.1 Gracilariopsis chorda
CTCGCAAGCGAGCATCGAAATTCCGTTTGTAGACGGCTTGGCGGGTCCATCGCCTTCCGCGCTGCGGGTACCAGCTTGGTCAGCCATGCTTTCCACTTCTGGCGGTAATCCTTCACAGAAGGGAACGCGTCCAACGTAGGTTGGGATTCCAACGCCATTGGCGGGGTGTCCGTGAAAGGACCAACTCGAAAGGGATATTCCGGTAGTCCGGTGTACCTGCGTATTGTACGCAAAGGTCACGGCATCCGTGTAGATATCCCAAGTCTTGGGGTGGTCAGCCGTGTAAGCACGGAGAGCTGCGAGCATTGTCCGGTTGAAACGCTCGACCTGCCCATTAGACTGGGGATGATACGTGGTCGTGAAGAGATTCTTCACGTCCAGTATCCGACAGACGTCCTGGAAAAATCGCGATGCGAACTGTTTCCCGTTGTCGGAAAGTAGCTCCAAAGGAGGTCCGTAGGCAAACACCCAATGCCGCACAAAGGCGTGAGCGACCGTGTAGGCGGTAACCTCTTTAGAGGGACTGTCCGAACTAATTTCGAGAACCTGTCCGTAATAACGAGTAGGAACTTGTTGCCTCTCCTGGTAGAGAGCAATGGTCCGAGAATGTCAATTGCGACAAACTCGAGCAGCGCCCTGGCGGGGAATAGCTTCATCCGTTTGGAGTGCTTCCGGAGTTTGACCCGGTTCTTCGCGCATTGCGTGCAAAACCGCACCGTAGCGTAGCAATCAACCGCCATGGCGGGCCAGTAGAAATCCCTGCGAAGGGTAGATAAAGCTTCCTCCCACCGGAGTGTCCCCCGAGTTTCGGGTAATGCGAGAGGTGCAATATCCGCTTCTGTAGCGTGTGCGGTACCACAATTGTGGGGTAGCCTCGACGGTCCTCACGAGGTAACCAATGTCGTTCACCCCGAAGGGGAGGTTCTCTCCGCCGTTGAGGCGTGCACGTATCCTTGTACAGAAGGGTCCCGAATGTTCTCGGATCATTTCCTCGGTCTCAACCGGTACATAATTTCCCGGTATGGGTTCTCAGAATCATCTCGCGATGCGAGTAGGTAGTCGAAGTCAGCATCTTCGTCCCAGTTTTCTGGCTCAGCCTCGACGGCACATTCCGGATCATCCGGGTCCATTGCCATGAAACATGGGACTTCATCATCCTCCGTTGGGAGTGCCTCCCCACTTGTGGTAAACGCGACAGAGCGTCGGCTTGGGTGTTCTGCGCGCCCTTTTTATAAATGACTTGAAAGTCATATTCGCGAGGCGGAGTCTCCAGCGCATGAGGCGTCCCGACGGGTCGGAGATATTCATCAACCACCTCAATGAGGAATGATCCGTGTACACGGTGAAATGGACTCCCATAAGGTAGGGGCGCAGAGTGGTCATCGCCCATACGACGGCGAGGCACTCTTTCTCCGATACGGAGTAGTTCCGCTCATGGACATTGAGCGAGCGCGACCAATAACCAATTGGGTGTCGTTCCCCCTCGGGGGTGGTTTGAAAAAGAGCACACCCGACTTGGTAGTCGCTCGAGTCCGTATCTACGGAGTATGGCAACCCAAGTTTTGGGAGATGTAGGATTGGTGCTGATGTGACAGCCTCCTTCAAGGAGTTAAAGGCTTCCGATTGCTCGGGCGTAAATGTTCCCAGTTTTGGGGGGTTCCCCTTTCGCAACAACGCGTTCAGGGGCGCTGCAGTATCCGAAAAGTTCGGGATAAACCGTCGATAGACGTTGACCAGCCCCAGAAAGGAGCGCAGTTCCGTTTGAGTACGGGGTTCTTTCGCCTCAACGAGGGATTTGACTCGAGCTTTCTCGATCGCTAACCGTCCAGGACGGATAATGTGACCCAGATACTTCACAGTATCTGTGAAAAACTCGCATTTCCTCAACTTGAGGGTAATTCCCGCATCGCGGAGTACGGTCAGCACGTCTCGGACGTGAGTGAGATGGTCATCCAACGAGTTGGAGAAGATGATAATATCATCAAGGTAGACCAGACAACTCCGCCACTTAAAGCGGTTGAGTAGAATATCTACTGCACGCTGAAAGGTGGCGGAGGCGTTGGTTAACCCAAATGGCATCCGCTTGAAGCGGTACGTTCCTGCATGGCAGGTGAATGCGGTTTTGTCGCGATCCTCCTGTCTGACAGGTACTTGCCAATATCCCCAATTGGCATCAAGGGCCGTGAACACGGTGGCGTCTCCAAGGGAGTCAATGCACTCGTCCATACGAGGGATGGGGTACGTGTCCCTAACAGTCACGGCATTGAGCCGGCGGTAGTCGACACAGAACCTCCAGGTTCCGTCAGCCTTTAAAGCCAGTACAACTGGGGATGCCCAGGGTGATTGAGCGGGCTCAATCACACCTGCGCGGAGCATCTTGTCCACCTGGGACTGCTCCTCTTCCCGAGCTTTCGGACCTGCCCTGTAAGGGGGTTGTGCAACCGGTCGCGCACCGGGGATTAAATCGATCCGGTTTTCCGTTGCATCAATCTCGCCAAGCGAGCCATCCCACATTGTGGTGAATTCCCGTAAACATAGTACGGAGTTTGTTGCGGTGCGACTCTGGCACGTGGCTGAAGTCCAGCGCTTCAAGTGCTTTTTCCGGATCAATCCGGTCATTGCTCGATGGAGCATTGTCCTGTGGAACAGGTGTGGTTCGCAATTCCGAGTTACTCGGTATGTTCGACGCTGAAGTAGCGGTTTCCTCCCCCTCCTTAGACTTGACGTCTTCGGACGGCGGGGTGAACTCCTCAGAAGAGGTGGTAACTCCGAGTACATCGGCGGCTGTCATCTTCGTTGGCAGCATTCCCATAGGATGGGGGTTACACTCCCAATTACTTGGTGTTTGACCAGATACTGGGGGTGTTTGCCAAGGTTGGCAACCAATATCCGGAAAGGAACATCCGGGAAATGGAGACAATTCCATTAGCCAACGCCAGCTGGGATTTCTCGTACAACGAGGCGAGGGGTTGTATAACCCGAAGACCGTGTTGACGGGAATTTACCTGTACCCAGACTTGGGACTCAGCCGGTATAGAAACCGAGGCAGCGACGCGGAGCTTGGTGGACTCGCGGACGCGGGCGGTGGTTCCTGCGCAGCAGGGAGCGGAACTTGTTTCCGAGAGGACCGCTTTAGCGGGCGGCGAACAATCGGAATCGACGATCCGTCGTCAAGTTCTACACGCCTGAGGCGGGGCCTGATTGCGTCGACAAATCTGTCGCAGTAATCACATCCCAGTATGACTGGTGCTGCCAGTGAACGGCAAACGATGAAGTCCAACTTCACCACAGATGTACCAAGTCTCACGACGAGGTCCACTGTGCCCACCGTTTGTAACGGATTGTTGTTCGCATCCGAAATGTCGGGACCGCGTCAGAGCGGATACGCGACCGCACAAGCGGGGGTAACAATGATTCCACGACAAAGTTGGGCCTGCACCTGTATCCAGGACGGTGAGAAACCTCACCATAAACTGGGGGTCAAGGCCAAGGTCGGCATAGACCTTATAATTGCGCTTGGCCAAGACCAAGACTCTACCGGGAATCCGGGGATTTTTACTCCGTATCCACGGGTGACGCAACACACCGAGGTGCGCAGAGTCCGCGTCAGCGGTGTCTTTCCTCGAGAGGACTTTCACCGGGGAGCGAGGCGAGGACGCCTCGGGCGCCAACAGCCTCGTTCTTGAGGACGCCTCTCCCAAAGGGAGACTCCCTCAGTTAGTTTTCCGCCTTCGGCGGTGGGTTGGTTTCCTCGACAATGAGTGCTTCATCCCGTTGACGGGGGTTTCTATCCGCATAAGCGGGGGTTGCAACGGATGGTTGCGTGATCTCCCGAATCGGGGTGTATGAAGCTTGCCGCGCACGCGGGTCTGTGGTAGGGCGTGGGAAAAGTCCGTTTTAGCACGGAGGTAGGAAGCAGTCGGGACGGAACGTTTCTCCTCTGGAGTGAGGGCCTCATAATTTGCCACCACCTTGGCCGTATCCTTCAGTGAACAAATAAACTGAGGAGAGGTATGGCCATGGGCGTAGCACAGGTGGCAAATGAGAGCCAGCACCGCCACACGCGGATTATTATTCCGAGTATCGGAGAAGCGAACCGCAGGGCGGGTGTCAGTCCATCCAGGCCGTTGATAACGGGATTGACCGTTTGAAAACGGGAGTCGTTGGGGTTGAACCCGACTGTTACCACCGTGTAGAACGGGATCTTCTGTTCCCGTATCATGGGTCATCTCCGTCGTTGACGGTAACTCACTGGTGGGTATCGACACACCATCCCCCTGCGCTAAATGCACGGTATCAAATCCCTGTCCAGGGTTCCCATCCGCGGTGAGCGGGAGAGAGGAAGCTTCGCTTTCCAGCAACAACGCCTTGGCGGATTTAGACCGATTGTTCGGAGTTCTTGCACGAAGTGCATCCCTTCCGCTCGAGCGTGTTGGACCAGCTCGAGGTAGGTGATCCTTCGCTTGTCCTCCCGATAACGGGTAACTAAACTCCGGATTGCCGGGTCAAGACCATCAATGAACATGGTACTGCGCTCCCCAGCGGGGTATACGTTACCACATCTGTGGAAAGCCTTGTTAAGGCGCACCGAGTAATCGGTCTCGGTCTCTCCAGCACGCTGGCGTGTATCTCGCAAAGCGAGGATAGCCTGCTGAATAGCGGTGTTGGTGGCGTAGGAGCGCAGAAGATACTGCACAGCCTCCGGCCAGCAAGTAACTCCTCCCTCGGAGGCGCGAGAAGATCCTCGGACAGAGGTGTATTGGTCCTCGGCCACTCCCCGTAAGAAATACGGTAAAGCCAAATAGGCTTGTCCCTCATTCATACCGAGGATATCGGCCTCCGCTACAAAGCGGGATAGGAAATCCAGTACTAGGACTGGGTCCTCTCCAGTAAAATACTGGTTGCGGAGCGAGAGCTGCATTCGCTTAATGCATTCTCGCACCTTTCCCGTACCACGGGGCGTACGTCCAAGTGACGAATCTTCAAGCCGGTAGTACCGGTATGATAAAAGCTTCCGATAATCCGGGTTTGTCGGTTTCAATTCCCGGAGACCGGGGTGTCTTCTCCCCTTCTGGCGGGTTCGGACCACACCTTCAGTGGCCGATGACCGCTTCGAGCGGGAGGAGTAGCCTCGCTTCTCGTCCTCCGAGTCGGAGTCCGAGGAGCTCGAGCTAACCGAATGGTTTCGGGGTGAGTCCGACGATGTCGAAGAATCGGAGTCCGAATATTTTCGGTGATGTTTCCGTCGGTGACGGCGTTTCTTCTTCCCAGCAAGCTGGTCGTTGTGCGATGCCTCGTTTACCGGATCACCCGGGGATGGTTTGTCCATGAGGACGAACTGCTCCAGCGTCTCCAGGCGGGCACCAATCCGATCAAATCGGGCTTCAACTCCTTCGATGAAGGCGGCGGGTTGTCCCAAACTCTCCAACACGGAGTTGACGTCAGACCGTAAAATACGGAGCTCCTCGGCGACCTCCTTTACGGGGGTTGCCGAGACCACCTCTTGGAGGGATTTTAGTTCCCCTACAAGGGTGTCATGGGCGGTCCACAGAGCGCGGACCTGGGATTCCAGGGAAGTCCCCTGGAGGGTGTTATCGCCCGTTCCACGGGGGCTTGAAGCCGCGACAGCGGGAGCAGGCCGGGGTGCCTGGGGCACTGCGGCAACAGCCGGAGTCGATGCTGCATTCCCCTGCGGGGGTGATAACGAGGGCAAAAGGAGGTTCCGGGGTTCCCGGTCAGGGTATCATTCCGCGATGAAGCGGCGCCAGCACGGCTGGAACTTGTCCGTATAGGGATACGGGGTACGAACCGAACTTCGGAAGTGTCCGCGTTGTCGCGGGAGCGACTACGCGTAACCACTGGCTCCGCGTCGGAGGGATTTCTCGACATGAGAAAATACCGTTACGACGGGAAACGATCACGGAACTTCCGGTGAATGAAAACAAACCTCGTAAGAGGGAAAACAAAAACCGATTCTAGGTCGGGAGACCACTTTGTGGTGCAATGCCCCAAAGGGGAAAAACACCGAAAGACGTCCGGGATCTTCCTCTCACGAGGTGAACCCAGTTGGGTAGAGCCCTCCCAGAGGTGTCACGGCGAAGCCGGTTTGTAAGACCAGGGACACCTGTCGCGACTCGCGCAGGGAGGTGAAGGCGAAGAATCGGTATCCGCGTGAGCGGGGTGTGATCCTCAGTAGAGGTATGTTTCCACGTAAGTGGGGTGTGTGAGCGGATGCGCACACGAGGGCCGCGGATAGCGGGAGGTGCTACCCTAAAAAGGGGAAAGAGGAAGGACGAGTGGGTCGCGAGAGCGACGAACAAATACGGCGATGCTGGTAACAATAACCCTATACAGGGCGAAACACCAAGACACTTGGAACAATTAGTACTCCCAATGATGGGTCTCCTTTAGATGTGCAAGGGGGGTGAACTTCCGTACACTACGGTGCTTCCCTCCAAGGAGGAGTTGAGAACACGCGGAGGCGGTAAAGCTCAGAGCCAATTCCCCAGGTTGGGGTCCCTTATTGGGGAAGGTTTACTGGTGCGACGGCAGTGCGCCGTCGCACTAAGTACTAGCTTCCCAGAAATGGGTGTGAAAATAATAAATAAAATTAACTAAAATACTCCACATTCCGTGGCAACATCCACTACTGTGGCCAACCGCCAATTGACCCAAAACCGTGTCCCACGTGTCCATACCCACCGTAGTGGGGCGTAGTTCATATACACACTACACAACCGATAATATCGGGAAAACAATCAAGTACCAAGAATCCCTCCCTGAGGGCGTTGCACTTCACCATGTCAGAGCTTCTTGAAAGAACGCAATGTTCTGCACTAGATGTTTGCACCAAGCTTGATGCTACTTACAAAAAGACAAAATTCAAACGAAGATTAATCTTCGACAATGTCTCAACAGTCTTGTGTTCAAGAATGACGGGAAAATTCTCGAACATTTCCATGGTATGGAAACAATATACCTTGAGCTTGCTCCTCTCGGAGATTCATTAACTCACAAGGAGCGAACAGTGTGTTTATTAAGAACCTCACTAGACTCATTAATAGCGATCAAATTACTCGCAGATGCCAATAACATGGAACAAGATCAGGTGGTCTCGTTGATAAGATCTGAAATGGATCGCCGCAAACACCATGATTCCACTAGTACCATCAAAACTGTTGGTATACAAAGTGGTTTCCAATACCCCCATATGGCCACGCGGAAGTCCAAAACCGTAATCTTGAATCCACGTAGAAGATCCATAATGGTGCGATGCTCGCATTTTGGAAAACTGGGCCGTACTAGATCCAAGTATCGTTGGAAAAAACAAACCAAACCAAACGAGGATTACCGGAAACCATCTTCAAACCGTATGCGAAATAACAACTTCAGATCGTAGGAATGGGACTCCATCGGACGAAATTCCAGTAAGCCCAACTCCAATAGACAGAACACCGAACCTCGTGGGTTTTTTGCTATAACACAGACAAAACTATCTGTTCACGAACATGAGACAGTTACATGGCTGGGCTGCGGCGCGAGTCATGTTTTCGTTAATGATAAAGCCCTCTTCTGGGATTATAAAACCGTGGAGAATCAATCAGTGCGTACATGTGACAGAGAGTCTGAGATAAAAAGGACAGGAGTGGTCGTGCTGCCGTTGGGAGATGGAATCTCTGTACCTGCAAAACACACTCTCTCATTCGATTCCAATCTCGTCTCTCTTTCAGTACCTGAAGATTATGCTACTGTCACATTCAGTAGTGATAATACCTCGACCGGGTTTATCTTAAGGGATGCTCGAAACCGAGCACTGCTTCACCAATGCACAGCGAAGAACGGACTTCATCCACTACCAAGCCCAATCCCTCTGCTTCGCGCTCAAACCAGTTTTACAGCACCTGGAGATACAACAAAAGACTGTCACGAAAAAGTAGATATCTAGGAAAAGACCGACTACTCTCCAACGTCCACCAGTCCAGCGGTGTACCAGATCTCTCGAAATCCGATGTTCAAAACATCCATTGCACATCATGCTTAGAAGCGGGATCGAGACGTGCTCCACTACAACGATCCTCATCCTTAGTGACTTCCCCACTGGAGCTCACGCATACAGGCCTAACTGGTCCCATCACCCCACCTTCATTACAAGGATCAAAGTAAGTGCAGGTACTTCTTGATGACGCCACAATAGCATCATCGATTTACTTCCAATCGACTAAATCACACTTCTTCGTCTCCATATAGTGGTACAAGACTCTCACTGAAAAAGAAAAGCCAAGGAACCGTCTATACTGCGTTCGACTTGACGGAGCGGGCGAGAATAAAGCGAACGAGTTCGTCACTTATGAATTGGACAACGGAATAATCCTTGAATACACACCACCTTATTCACACGAGTCGAACGGCGCTGTTGAGAAATCACCCAGGAATTTTAGAAGACGGCTTGAACATTTCTCTACGCATCCAAAATACCTCTAAAGCTTTGGAAAGAAGCCATATCTCATGCAAATTGGATACGCAGCCGCCTACCAAACTCCAGAATCGGCATGAAGGTCCCTTACACGGAATGGTTTGGTACAAAGCCCGAGATCCCCACTCTACTTAAGTTCGTACAAGAAGGTCATGCGTATATCTATCGTTCTGATACTGCACCGAACAAGAAGTTACTACCCCGACCTTTGAAAGGACATTTATTTGGAATGCAAAGCACTCAAACGCTATACACAGTTTACATCCTTTCCACAGAGAAGGTGATCATGGTCATGCAAAAAGACTTCAAGGTATCAAAAGACTATCTACCATCGATCAACACGCTACTTGACTTGTCGTCCTTGGGCCAGACAGAAGCTGAGCAGCGACTCGATGAAAAAGAAGAGTAGTACTATGAAGCCGCTCTCGTGCAATGCTTAGTTGCACACTCTCGCTCGAAACATGGAAAAGACTCGTTTAAGGTACCGAATAGCTTAGAGGAAGCAAGAAATACTCCCGAATGGGCAGAAGCAATCAACAGGGAATACGATGCTCTAGTTGAAAGAAAAACTTGGGGACTCACCGACAGGAAGGCAGGAATGAAACCCCTTCCATTCCTTGGGACTTTTAACGGAAAATATATAAGTATAAAACTTTCCCCAAAGCTCGATGTGTCGTAAGAGGCGACATGAAAAAACCATGTTTAAACTGCGATCTTGGAAATCTGTACCCACCTTTGGCTTGGCTCGAAACATTCCGACTAGCTTTGGCCACGGCAGCGGCACAGAAACTGCTTTTGGAGACTACGGATATAAGCAACAGTTACCTTTACAGTGACCTAGAAGAACCGTTCATAATGGAGCAAGTCTAGAATGCCTCTGGCTCTTCTTATGTTCAAGGTAAAGTTTGCTTACTATTGAAATCCATTTACGGTGCAAAGCAAGCGGGAAAAATGTGGGCGTCTCTCTTGCACACAGAGGTAGTTGAACTGGGATTTAAGCAGTCAATCACGGATATGAGGCGGTAAATTTACAGATCAGGAAGTGGCACAATAAATATTGTCGTATTTTTAGACGATATTCTGACGCTTTCGGATTCAAAGTATCTCTTGGAAGACTTTAAAGCCGAAATGAAGAATCTGTTTCAAGTAAAACTTAATGGTGAGGCCAAGTATTTCATTGCTCTAGAAATATAAATAGATACGAACCGCATTCGTGCAAGCCAAGATAGGTATGTGGAAAAACTACTTCGGAATTTAAATCTCCGCAATGCGAACCCGGCTAATACTCCATTACCGTCACCTGGTACTGTTTCAGCGAGAGGTTCTAGTGAAACAATTCTTCGATCATTGCTTCATGCAAAATGCCGTTAAATGGTTGGTCACCTGATCTACTTGGCAGTGGCACCGAGGCCTGATATTATGTTCGCAGCATCAACGTTGGCGAGACAGGTATAAAATTCTTGTTAGAGGCACTTTGCACTGGCGAAACGAGTCTTAAGATACTTGAAAGGCACAAAGAACGTTTGTCTGTACTTCCCGTCGGAAAGTCGTGCTCCCACGGAAGCATTCTGTGATGCTGACTGGGCTGGTTGTCGCGAAACTAGAAAGTCTACAACTGGCATACTAGTGAAGGTGAATGATGGCCCCGTGTTATAGACGACGAAGAAGCAAACAATTATTGCTTTGTCTTCTGTAGAAGCTGAATACATTGCTCTCCCGTACTGTTGGAAGCTGCCAAGGTGTTTACGAAGACTTTTTTGGAAGCTTCGAAGTGGTACTATTCTTGAAGACGAACCAAATGACATGTACCCAATTCGCATTAGTACCGACAGCTCCACTGCAAATCCTATTGTGAATGCTTCCAAGACTTCTGAAAGGAACAAAAACCTTGCACTGAAGTTCCATCATGTTAGGGAACTTGTGAATTCTAGAGTGCTATCTCGCAGATACGAAGCGAAGTTCAACCAGCGAACATTATGGCGAAAGCCGTTTCTCAGGAACATTTATATAAGCTTTCTATTCTTTATGGTTTGATATATTTTCGTTTTACGACATTTCTAACCTATGTTGTTCCCTTTTTTTGTGTTTTGAATGTTTGCAGAACTTATGGAAAATGACCTTGACTAAATCAAACGAAGCAAAGGCTATACCTTTTCTCATTGTACGCACATGTTTTCCTACTAGCTTTTTACTGATGCAAGAGGTTTTCACGGTATCCGTTAAGCTACAAAACTTTAGCATAGTTATTATCTTGTATTCTCTGTTCCCAATGCAAAACATTTAGGCTTGTTTGCGAAAGATGTTGTGAGAGGTATAATTAGAGAGAGCTGCATCGTAACTCTCTGAATTACAATGCAACTTCGAGTTAAGATTGCATTCGGTACTCTCCTTCAATTACGCTTAGTAATAATTTGAAGATAGAGTCTATAAAGTGCAGTCTGTGCTTTTTGCCGGCCACGTACTTTGTCTCACTGGTATTTGGAATGGAACACATGCGCTGGATGAATCTATACCATGAGTTTAGCGGGGTCAGCTGTGGCACATGTCACAAGAATACAGTACAGAGAGTGAAGCAGCCAAAACAAGAAAAGCAGAAAAACTGGGAGTACCATCGTATTCAGTTTTGGGGAATATTGGTTGACAAGGTCACCCTTTTTGGGCGACCTTTACTGTGTTTTCTCTATCCATTTTTGTGCGAAAGTGGATAATACTTCTGTCGAACTACGTCCAGTAGTTATGGTGAGTATCATCCTTCTCATTGGTTGCATCTTGAAATCCTATGCTGAGAATTGTGCACTTCTTTGCCGTGTTTGGAACAGGTTTTCAGCATGCCCAGTGTGAATGCATTTGGTCGTTCTGAACAGTGAGGAGTGGCATGGGAGAGGTGCACTGTATTGCATGGGAGAGCTGCATTGTAATTAGTACAATTGTACAAGAGGTCCGAATTGGAACTGCATACAACCATTCCCAAATTTAGTGCATGCCGCAAGTAGAACGTAGACTGTATAAAATAGACAGCTGGCGGAGCTCACTGCGATTTCTCATGGCTAGACATTTTCAAACACGGTCACATCGTTCTTTCTTTCCCACGACCGCAATCCTGCTAGACAGACTTCAAAAGCCGCTACTCATACTATCGATACACACCTCTCGAACATTGATTTACCGGAAACCTCTCCTATGCACCTCTTCATCGCAGCCTCTAAAGGCTTCATTGCCATCCGTAGTGGTTTGCCACATTGACTCTAATGTTGTCTATCGCCACCGCTACACTTTCAGCTTCAATTAATACTCTTCTCGCGTAACATATTGCGCGTACTAAGTTCTTCCTGTTCAGTACCACATTCAATGTTTCTCTTATTCTGTCAAAATCATCTAATTCTACAGGCAGTGCAGCTTGCAAGCGGAATACTCAGACAGGAATCGACTGGGCATTTGAAGTAATCTGTACGATTGATTTTTCACCGAATAGCGGGCTTTGCCGGGGTGTGCTCTGTCTGTGCATGGTAAAATGTTGTATTGTATTTTGGCTCAAGCTGTCCAACAAGCCTCTTTTCTTTTTATTAACTGAAAAGGCTGCGTCAGAACCTTGCAAGGAACCAGAAGAGCCCAACTGGTGAAAACTTTTTATCAGTTAGTAACCCTCCCTGGACGTTACGGAGAACATACGCACCTTGCGTTTGTTCACGACGAGCTTTGTAGGCTGCAGAAAGACGTAAAGCACAGGGAGAGAGTAACTCGGGTCCAGAGGTCAAATCCCTAGGGTAGCAGAGGTAGTTACTCCCGTCAGTGGGCCTGAACAAAATAAAACTAACAAAATAAACCTCGTCATCATGACGAAAAGAGCATTAACAAAAGAAGCATTGCTAACGAGAGGTCATTTTCTTACTTTCATTCTGATTCACAAAGCATGAATGGAGGTAGAGAAGAAGTCAAAAGGACAATACCACGCCTTAAGGGTTCTTCGGATTACTATATGTAGAAAATATATATCAGACACACAGCACGAACGCTGAACAAGTTTCGTTTGTACTAACAGAACCGCGCCCATTAAGAATTGAAAGCTTTGGCCAAGCGCTCCGTACATGGAACGACGCCGATGGGAGAGCACGATCTCACATTGTGCAAAACCTTGGCACTCAACCAATAGTCGCAGTCCCCAAACGCCTTAAACGTATCCAATGTTCCGTGTTAGAGGATTGGACGAATTTCGCAGCTGCTTACAAAAAGAAAAACATACAGACAAAGATGAACCTGCGACAAAGTCTTAGCAGTTTGGTCTTTAAAGACGATGGTAACATCTTTGAACATCTTCATGATATGGAGACTATATATTTCTTGAGCTTGCTCGCTTCGAGCATTCACTAACTGACAAGGAACAAAACGTTTTTCTACTCCAAACACTACCAGATTCTTTTATGACCATCATGCTAATGGCAGATGCGAACAACATGGAACAGGACCATGTTGATTCACTGATAAGATAACGAAATTGATAGCTGCAAACATTGTGAATCTAGAAGTACAACAAACCTGGTAGGTTTATATAAGGGTGCCTAATACCCACATACCGCTACAATAAAATCCAAAGTGGCAACCAATAAACCTCGAAAAAGGTCCACTGGCATCAGATGCTGGCATTGCAGAAGAATTAGTCACATTTGCTCAGAATGTAGTTGGAGAAGACAAAGAACACCCAATAACAGTTACCAAGAGCGATTATCAAACTGAGCACGTAACAACAGCTTTGAGCTAAATAATTGGTATTTCAACGGAAGAAATAGCAGAAAGGCAAACGAAGAAGACGAGAAAACACAACCACGAGGCTGTGTCGCCGTAACTCAAGCCAATTCATCTCTACATGAACACGAAGCAGTTACATGGCTCGATGTCGGAGCCAGTCATGTCTTTAATAACGATAGAAACCTTTTCTGGGTGTATCACCCTGTGGAGAACTATTCAGTGCCTCAATGCGACGGAAAGTCGGATATAAAAGAAACAGGGGATGTCAAGCTACCCTTAGGAGACAGATGTCGCTTCCCAGCCAAACACACCCCCTCATTCCATTCCAATCTCATTTCTTTATCAATACTGTCAAATCATGCGTCCGTGTCATTCAGTACTCACAAATCCTTCACCAGCTTCACCACAAGGGATCCTCGAAACCATGCACTGCTCTACCAATTCACGGTGGAGGAAGGCCTGTATCCACGACAGAACCCAATTCCTCCTTCTCGCACTATGGCCACATATCCAGCACCAGGGGATACAGGAAAAGAATGACATGAAAAACTAGGCCATCCTGGAAAGGATCGATTACTTTCCACTATTCACCCGTCCAACGTTGTACCCAATCTCTTGGAAGCTGATGTCTAGAACATAAATGGCACACCATTCCTAGACGCAGGGTCAAAACGAGCTCCACTACAACGCTCTTTATCTCTAGTAACTATCCCACTAGAGCTCACCCACACTGACCTTACTGGTCCCATCAACCCAACTTCATTACAGGAACTCAAGTAAATGCAGATATTCCTTGACGACCACACAAGGGCACTGTCGATATATTTATTATGAAACAAGTTATAGTTCTTCGTCTTTGTAAAGTGGTACAAGGCTCTCGCAGAAAAAGAATAACTGAGAAAACGCCTATATCGCGTTCGCCTTGACGGAGCTGGTGAGAACAAATTGAACGAGTTCATCGCTTGCGCTTTGAACAACGGAATAGTACTTTACTACAAACCACCATATGCTCACGAGTCAAACGGTGCAGCTGAGAAAATCATCCAAAACTTGTGCAAAATGGCCAGAACATTCCTTTACGCATCCAAGCTACCAGTGCACATTTGGGAAGAAGCCATATCCTATGCGAACTGGATTCGGAACCGTCTACCGAACTCTAGAATAGGCATGAAGCACACGTACAAGGAATGGTTGTTAAAAGTCCTTAGGTCTGTACTTTACTCAAATTTGGACAAGAAGGTCATGCAGACATCAACGGATTCGATACTGCACTGGCCAGGAAACTACTGCCTCAATCTGTAAAGCAACACTTTGTTGGTATGCAAAGTACTCAAAAATTATACAGGGTTTACATTCCTTCCACCCAAAAGCTGATCATGGTTAGGCAAAGGGATATCAAATTATCAAAGGACAATCTATCATCCATTAACAAGCTAATAGACTTCTTTTCCTTGGGCTGGACAGAAGATGAGCAGTGACTCGATTTATAAGAAGATGATGACCTTGATGCTGCCCTTGCATATTGTTCAGTTGCGCACTCTCGTTCGAAAGACCATATCGACTTGATAGAAATACCGAATAGCTTCGAGGAAGCAAGGAAGATCCTCGAGTGCGCAGAGGCAATCAACAGAGAGGTTGACGCTCTCGTTAAAAGAGAAATATAGAGACTCATCGACAGAAAGCCAGGAATGAAGCCGTTACTATCTCTGTGAACTTTCCATGGGAGGTATTTGAGCATGATTCCATCAGAAAATTTCCCTCAATGCGTCGTACGAGGTGACATCTAAAGATCATACCTGAACTACTATCTCGAGAACCTTTACGCACCCGTGGCTAGGCTTGAGACATTTTGACTAGTTTTGGCAACAGCAGCAGCACAGAACCTGCTACTGGAGACCATGGATATAAGTAATGCCTACCTGTACGGTTATCTAGAAAATCCATTGATAATGGAACCACCCTAAAGTGCTTCTGGTTCTTCGTATAATCTTGGTATTTTATTCTTACTGGTGAAATACATATATGGTGCGAAGCAAGCAGGAAAAATTTGGGGATCGCTCTTACACACGGAGGTAGTCCGAATGGGGTTCGAGCAGTCAAAGACGGACAGTCGCTTGTACATTTGCAGGTCAGGAAGTCGCATCATCATTCTCGTCGTCTTTGATGACGAATTCTGACCCTGTCCGAATCAGAATCGCTCCTAGAAGACTTCAAGGCTGAAATGAAGAAAATGTTCAAAGTGAAAGTTCTCGGTGAAGCAAATTAATCCATTGGCCTAGACCTAAGATGAGGAAAACACAATATACGTGAGATTCGAGAAAGACATGTGGACAAAAAACTACGGGAGTATAACCTCCGTAATGCAAACCCGGCAAGAACGCAATTACCTACTAACTGCAATCTTACAGCAAAAGATGATAGTGAATAGATTCTCCCACCCCTGTTTCACGCAAAAGATTACAAATTGCTTGGTCACCTGATGTACTTTGCAGTTGCATCGAGACCTGTTAATATGCTTGCAGCTTCCATGCTCGCAAGACAGGTACAAAATCCTTGTTTAGGGCAATTTGCACTTGCTAAACGTGTGTTAAGCTTAGATGGAACAAAGAAGATTCTCCTGTCTCATGGACGACGAAGAAGCAGAATATAAGCGCTTTTACTTCTAGAGAGGCTGAGTATATTGCTCTCTCGTACTGTGCGAAGCTTTTAATCTGGCTGCGAAGGCTTTTATGGGAAGTATGTGATGGAATCGTATTTGACGACGGACCAAATGCAATGTATCCGACCTCTATTAATACGGTTAGTTCCACGGCAGAGTCAATTGTACACCCGTCGAAGACGTCTGAAAAAACCACACTCATATCATTGAAGTTCCAGCAAGTTAAAGAGCTTTTGAAGTCTGGTGTTTTGAAATGCTAAAGATTCAAAGCAAAGTGCAACCAGCCGATATCATGAAAAAGGGCGTAACTCAAGAAAAACTCTACAGACTATCTATTTTATGCGGCTTGCAATAGTATTGTGATTACTAATCTAACGTTCTCTTTTCTTGTGATTGCTTTATTTGGTACATATTACCAGGTACATATGCTTCAATGGTATAAAATGGCTTGCTCGTGGCTAGAACGTTTCCATTGTTACCCAGTGCTTTTATTCTAATATTGGTTTGCTGGCACAAAGGTTTTTTTTACGGTGGCAAACAAAGCTAAGTACGTTTTAGTGTAATCTTCTTCAAATTTATTCAGTTCTCCCACAAAGTATGGAAAGCTGTTTGCGAAAGTAGGTGTGAGCACTGGCACGGAAGAGATGCATTGTAGCTGCATGAGGTAGGGGCATTGTAATGATTAGAATTGCACAAGAGCTCTGAATTGGAACTGCGTACAGCCTTCTCTAAACTTCATGCATGCCGCAATTAGAATATAGACTGTACAAAAGAGGCGGCCCGCAGAGCTCACAGCATTTTCGCCCGGCCAGACGCATTTAGACATGAACGACCGTCTTCTTGTTCACTACTTCTTCGCAAATCCTCGTGCATTCTAGTCTATCATTATACGCTGCATCTTACTTCGTGTTGAGGCCTCCACTATTGAGGCCGACACCTTGCGCGAGGCTGAAGTGACGCGTGCAATGTGTTGCACGCAAGACGCGGTCTATGATATGCGCTGAATAATGGAAGAGGCACAGCCCCTCGGGGAAACATCGTCCACCGGTAACAGCAGCTTTCACTTTTGTGAAAGTCCGACTGTTAAAAAGAAAGTAGCATCTCCCGAGTTCCAGAATCTGGGGGCGGCATTTCTCTAACACAACCGCTGGGGCCTTGCTTGCTCGCTGACATTTTCTCACATTTTCTAGCGCTTTGCTCTCCATTCCTTTCCACTTGGGTTTATAAAGCTCTCGCGTTTCATTCGTTATTAAAAACCCCCCGCCCTCTCCCTCCATTGTTCCTTACTCGATCTTATGCCTCAGGCTTCGAGCGCCCTCTTTGGCTTGTGGCTCTGGCTTCGTTTGCCTTTTCCAGCCTGTGTCTTTAACATCTTTGTACTACAGTGGCTTCACTGTGTTGCACCTCATGTACCCGTTGGGCTAGTCTTTCTTCAAGACCACCCCAAAATGGTATCAAGGAACCTCTCCCTCATGGCAAGATCGGTATAGGAGCATTTCAGTCACGTCAGGAGCATTCGCACCCTACTGTAGGACGCGGGAAGCACCTTCAAGATGAAGAAATCTTCTTCTTTGAGGTCTCACTGGACTATTGGGGCCACGTCGTTTGACCTGGGAGGTTACAAGTCTCCCAGCGCACCTGCGACGCCGTTCGTCAGACCAAGGCTCCCACGAAACCAACGGAAAGCCGATCCTTCTTGGGCCTTTGGAACGTATTCAGAGGCTTTGTGCCCAGACTCGCCCGAATTGTGGGCCCACTAAACAAGAAGTTGAAGAAGGGAGAAGCAGACCACTTTGGGGTACTCAAAGACGAAGAGTACCAACCCATTCAGAAGTTATGGGACCGCCTCCTCTCTACTCCCATCCTAGCACTACACGTTCTGGGACGCCCATATATATTGGACACAGACATTTGCAATGTCCCAGTTGGCTGCACCCTGCTCCAGGAGCAAGCGGATGGCAGGAAGTACAAGCCCAATGGGTACTGGAGCCGTTACCTCACACGGGACGAGCGAAAGTACACGATCACCGAGAAAGAACGTCTCGCGGTGGTGTGAGCCATGCTCCTACTCAGGCCATATTTGGAAGGTGAGCGATTCACTATTAGAACGGACCACTATTCTTTGAGGTGGATCCTCAACCTGGCCGACTGTACAGGGCGAGTGGCTCGCTGGAGACTTTGACTCTCTGAGTTCGATTATGACGTGGTGCATCGAGCGAGTGTTAAGCACCAGGCAGCAGGTACACTCTCCAGAATGGTCACAGTTGGTTTGGACGAGACACCTCTAGAGGATGATATACCCTGCTTTGCTATAGAACCCTCAGCGAACTGTGGCTGCTTGGTCGCGACCGTCCAAGAGATAGATACAGTCTACGAGAATGTCCTCCTAGATTGGGAAGACCCTTTGGGGAGCTGCTCAGATAGCAAGCCTGACGAGGACCAAATAATGGCTATTGAGCCCGAACAGAAGGACGCCATGTCAATTGCGGTCGATGAATTCCTGTCCGAACACGCAAAGAACCCATGGTGCATATCCGTTGCGGAGTACGTGGGAAAACCCGCATCCCGTTTCGGGTACGACCACCACGGGTTTCTTTCACCAGCTTTTAGTCCCCTCCACCCTCAGGAACAGAGTTCTATACTTGCCACACTACCCGCGTCTTGCCGGACACCCCGGTGGAGGACGCATGTACGCGACCATCAGGCGGGATTTCTACTGGTCTTTCATGGCTAACGATGCCTATCAGGTCGTTAAGGACTGTCGATCTTGTGCTGCCCCTCTTGGGACGATCCACAAGCATCAGAAGCTGATGAGTTTGTTTTCCGCGGCCGGTCGTTTGGAGTTCATCGCAATGGACATTCTTGTCCTACTATCAAAGACCACACAGGGTAACTGGGTCATATTCGTCATTACTGACTAATTCAACAAATTGGCACGAGCTGTCTCTTTGAGGGCTACACAGGCTACTAACATAGCCCTGGCCTTCCTAGAGAACTGGGTATTCCCATATGGTGCTTCTCAGGACCTCTCGACCAATATCGGACCAGACGTCGTGGCAAAGTTCTTTGAAACCTTTTGTGGGGACCTCGGGATTCGCTATCTGCTCACCACGGCGTATCATCCACAAACCAGCAGGTAAGCCAAGCGTTTTACCCGCACTCTATTGGCGAGACTAAGACACTACCTCTCCAAGCATCAGACTGATTGGGACGAGCTCGTCCAACCTTTGGTATTCGCGTACAACACCCAACTTCATCGGACAGCGGGAACGACCCTTTTTGACCTGGTACTTACCCGGCACCCTCCGGGAATCGTGATAAACTCTCCGAACTCAACACTTTCCCCGTCGGGACCCACGGACCCCGATGCGCCTAACATCAAACGTCTCAATCGCAGCCTTATACGACTACTCCTATCTAACGCAAGAACCCATAGGGACGCGGCAAAACGACGCTATAAGGGAGATTCTGACGTCCAAGTCAGGGCCACGCCACAGTTTGCCCCTGGGGATTATGTGTTCCTTGACCTAACACCAAGGAAAGCAACTGAGACGGCAGAAGACGAGGCGGTGTCTCGAAAGCTGCTCCCAGGCAATACAAGACCCTTCAAGGTTGTCAAGGCTACAGACACAATGATCACAATCCTGAACGGTTCGCTACATGACAAGTTCTCCATTGAACGAGTGTCCAAATCCCCAAGAAAGCGATTTCAGCCCCAACAACGGCCACCTCGCCCGCGCCGTCTCAATCCTCAGATGGGCCTAAAAGCGGGAACAAACCTGACGCAAGTGGCTCACCACCTAGCGTGGTGCCCATCGAGTGGACTACTGCCCCCAGGGAACGCTCAATCAGTGCTGAACCTTTCGCTGTCATTCCCGAGGATGCTCTACTGCCCCCAGAACTGTTGGAGTCCAAGGACACCCATGAATGGGTCCTACAAAAAGTCATCGACGAGGGCGAAGCTGAAGATGGCACCCCCCTCGTCCACGTGCGATGGTATGGCTTTCCACCCTCTCGAGATACATGGGAACCCACTACAAACATTTCAAAACACTTTGTGGCTCGATACCGCTCCCGCTTGGCAAGAAAAACGCAGTGATGACACTCTATGTGCCGAACTGTTTGGCATAATGTCCCCCCGTCTTGGCGGGTAACAAAAATTTCGCAGTGGGTAACCCTTCCTACGCCATAAGGGGGTTTGCACACCCCCACGGTCATGAAAGTCAAAACAGCGCGTTGACGCCACTGCAGGGGGATCCGACAGACCAAAAAACCAAACGCGGGGGAAGTACTGCACACCCACAGCTGCCCAGCAATGCATCATACCGGCCACAGCCACCCAGCAGGGATGTGCAGAGTTGCTTGCGCGCGCCCACACGTGGCATTGCGCGGTTGGGTAGCCGATTGAGCTGTCAGTACTGCACATACAGGGAGAAGATTGGCGCGCATTGACCAAGTCTTTTGGTCACCAGGAGCCGTCATAAGAAACGTGAAATTGGACGCTTACTCACGAGAATTCGTCATTGAACGTATCATTCGTCACGAATATGACCCACTAGGAGTGGTTTATTATCAAATTCATTGGTATAAATGCCCTCTACAAAATGACAGGATGGAACCTATCGAACACCTGCCTAGGTCTAATGTCCTGCAATATCATCGAAGGACTTGCAAATCCATACCAGCAATGGTGGATAAAGCCCAGGCAAGGTAGAACCGTACACAGTTCCCCAGTTGTATGACGTGACCCTGAAGCGAAGAAAATCTAATAAGAGAAGAAGATCCTCACGGATTGAACAAGAAGTTGATAATCTGTAGTAAGTAGAGGACTACCGAGTTAACGGTTATGCCCGATTACCGATTATGTCCAATTAACGGTTATGCCCGATTAACGGTTATTTCCGATTAACGGTTTTAAGAAGAGAATTCATGATGAAGAATAACACTATGAAGAGGAGAATGCAGAAAAAGAACGTAGAAAAAATTACGACGAACAACAAATTTGGTTTCATTCAGAAGCTTTCGCAAGATCTATCACCGATATGTGAAGTTCAGAATACTGAGTACAAGTTATCTCGACGAAAGACTCTCACTTGGTTGGGATTGTCGGAGTTTATTCGCGGGGATGAAGTATGGGATTCGATGTAGTCAGTATTAGGTCTTCGCGTTATAAGTTCAAGCGGAGGAAGTTTGGTACTAATCATGAGGAGTTGGATTTCTTATACCATTTTCGCCTGCTGGTCGCTCGCTTTCGTTGCGATGTTTCCTGATCTAAGGAAGGGAATGTGTAGAGCAATACGTATGAGCACATACCCTCCACGTGAAGTGAAACATGAATGATTCAGTACCGACATGGCATCGGTTAAACCCAGTTATGAGTGGAACTTCGGAAGTTTAGGTGAAACTGGATTTGATTTACACTTGATGTTTTTGGAACCTTCACGATTAATTTTTATGATAAATGGAATAGATGAACGCGTGGTTAGCGTATGGAAATTGTTAATGAATGGCATGATTCACACGCGTCATGTTGCGCCGTGGCCGTCCGTGCCACGCAGCGACACAAATTTGTGGAGCAAAAGTGGGGCACAATACAGTAGTAGTATTCTTGGTTTTATTATAGTAAATTTCAGTTGTAACTCGACTCTAGTTTTATAGCCTGCGCAACGTCATTAATGCCCTTCTGGAGTCTCACAGCGTTCGGTCTCGTGACGCTCACCCATACAGTATTAACAAGTGCCGCAGAGCTGTCTTACCCTGTGGGATCGCCCATTGCTTACTGTTTTACCGTATTGGCTACTTTTATTTGTGGGAAAATATATCCGTTCCTCACAGTATTGGGTTTTTCCGTGCTGGCTGAGTAGACAACACCCCCATTGACAGGTTTCTTTCGGCGTTTTGCACGACCAGCCGAGTTGTGACCCTTTCCTTGGTTCTTTCCCCCTTTCTTCCCTTTTTCCCTTTGGATTCTGCGTGGACCGAAACAATGCCTACACGAATCCGTGCACTCAGGCAACCAGTTTGTAGCGTGGATCTCGGTAACACCTCTGTCGTTATAGCAAGAAATCACGTAGGTTTTCCACCCGAAGACCGTGTGGTGCGAAGGACCCTGTCGCTGTGCCTACCTTGCAAGAGACTAACGACGCAAACACCTTGAGAGGATCACCAATCCAGGGATATTGCTTGAAGAGAGTAGGGGATGGAGTGCAACACGTAATACGGGGCGTTTCCAAAGACTTTTTCATGCTTATAAATGAGTCAAAGACCCTGCTAAACCTTTTCGTTGTTGCTGATCCATCCACTGGCATGACTGCCGGTTTCAAGAGCTTGGAGAGTGTTCAAGCTTGCATAGACATGAGAAATCATACGGTGACTATAACTGCCAGAGATAAGAAGTCTATTTCAGATCTCGATTATGATGAACTTTATTATGGTGTGGAAAGCTGCAAAACCAGTACTGCTGATTTTAGATCAAGCTCAGAGATATATCCATCACTTTGCAGATCAGAAAGTGACGAGGAAAGGAGGTTCTTGTGGCTCTTCTGTATGAGATTGAATGTAGTTCAACTGTGAATTGCATAACTGATTATGAAGAAATATTGTGACAACCTTTAAAAGAAGATGAAGATATTTATACTGAAGCAACAAAGGTGTATGTGATGAATCTAGCCGAAGAAGATGAAGATCGTCTTAAATCGGTATTTATCGTGACAGCGGGCAAACATCTCCCTCAAAAGGCACAAAGTCAGCCTACGTCAACATTCAGAGATTCCAAGGCCATTGCTTTGCTTTTGATAGACCTCAGGCCTTCTGATGTTCCAGTAGGACATGCTTCTGAGCTATACGATTTGAAACCCTTAGCCTTTCGGGCGAGACGTCTCCCACCGCTGCATGATGACTCCATCAGAACGGAGATTCATAATATACATCGTGCGGGAGTAATTGCGCCAGCGAACGCTACTTGCTCCTTCACCATCGTAATAAATACAAAGAAAGACATGAGCCGAAGATTTTGCGTAAAATGCTATGCACTGAACGCAAAATCAACGTCCGATCGCTGGCCATTGCCACGCAGAGGAGACTTATCTGTTGATCTTTGTGGATTTTTGTTTTTCATACCTTTAGAACTGTATTCAGGATATTGGGAAGTGAAGATTTTTGAGAAATGCAAAGAGACGAAAACTATTCTCTGAAAACTTGGTACATTCAAGTTTGAAGCAATAATATTTAGATTGATGAACGCATGGGCTGCATTTCAGAGAATGGTGGACACCGTTCTGGAAGATTTATTTTTTGTTTGTGTTTACTTGGACGTAATTTTCATATACACTAAAAATATGGAGGATCATTTGATGATTTGCGCAAAGCAATCAACAAATCTGTCTCGTATGGGTTATAAGTGTAGGTTTTCACAGCTTAGAATGAAACTCTTGGTATAAATTGTCGATAAGAACGATTTTGCGACAGATCCGAACACGATAAACGATACACGGAAAGCTGCATGTCCGAAATCTGCAAAGCAGCTGACAAAGTTTCTAGGACAGCCCAATAACTATCAATAACTCATATCTAGGATTTCTGAAGCACTCAATGCCTTGCTTTAGTCCACATCACCCAATGACACCAGAAATGGAAGACAGTTTCTGAATTTCGAAGCAAAGTTAGTAGAACGCCCTGTTCTAAGATTTCCAAAATTGGACTAGCCCTCATGCTTAAAGAGGAGGGTTCCAGTCTTTCTATGAGAGAAGGTCGACCTCAGAAGAAAGAAGACTAACGCCATGCTACACAGGGTGATATTCATACAATGACAGCCACTGAGAGACGCTGCTCTGCCTGTTAACGCAAACCTTTAGCAGATATACTTTCATTGAAGAACTTTTGTGTCTATTTGCAGTCCAGTCTCCCATTCAAGCTCATCACGGACCACCATGCTTTCAAGTATGCAGTTAGAGAGCGGGTTATTTGTAGAATGCGGGCAACTTGGACGGCTTTTTTTCGAACAGTGAATCTGACATAAAGTAATCGCCAAAGACGAGTGACTACGTTGAAGATTACTTTTCCTGGATATAAATATTTGCAAGACGACAAAACGAGGAAAGCGCACTATCAGTTTCTTTGGAAGGGCCAATTTTCGAATAACTGGAACAATTTTTTATCGATACAGGTAATCATATCTTGGGATTGAGTGTGAAAACTATCGATCAGTTGCAGCGTCCCACGATTAAGAGGAATGTTAATCATTATATGGTATGTAGTGACAGACTGTTTTGTGGACCAAAAAAGGGCTTGTGTTGATACCAGAAGTAAGAACCCGATTGCAAATCATGAAGAGTTTTCAGGATGCCATTTTCCACTGGTACCTTGATAGCACCAAGCAGTTGCTGTTAGAGCGCTACTAGTTTCCGTGTGTATAAAAGCATGTTGCGTAGTATGTAAGTAGCTGAGATGGGTGCCAGTCAGCAAAGAGTGTTTTATCGTAGAATACCACGCTCCAATACCCTTTGACTGGTATGCTTCGTACGTTGTCTAGTGATGTTGTGGGAGGTTTCCCTAAAACATTTCAGAAGCATCGATTCTTTTCGTGAGAGTAGAGCATACGACGGATTGCCAATTGCGAGGGACACAACTGCATTAACTGCCGAGTACGTGATTGAATTTCTAGAAGATGGTATCATGCCATCATCTGGTCCACCTTGTATCGTGATTTCTTATGTTTTAACTAGTTTCACTGCTAAAGATCTATCAGAATTCATCAAATGAAACGGTATCATATGGAAAGTAGTAATGGCGTATGCAACAGTGTCTAATCGCAAGGCCAAACGGATGATTGGCACTGTGGAGAAGGCTATGAAGAAGAATATCTTAGAGCTCCCAGAACCTTGAGGTAAGATTTGATTTGAAACAATTTAAGACGTACCCCCACGCATGTCGCAAACTTTTCCGTGTACTCTTGTCATAAACTGCGATGAATCACGTTGTGGTGCACAATTGGTTTCTGCTATGCTTCAAAGAGCCAAACCGGCCATGATGCCTTCAAAACCACAGCGAGCAGCTGCAGATAACTTATTTCAATTAGGGCACCGAGTTCCAGTAAATCGTGTAGCAAGCCTAAACAAAGGCAAGAGATGGCATTTGTGTACGTCTAATTTCTATGGTCCTTGTACTATCAGTAGGGCTAAACACCCTGCATATGTCATAACTTCAGAACATGGGAGGGTGAGCAGGAGTCCTATTCATGCCTTAGGCCTCGTAATCTTCAAACCAAGACTATCATGTATAAGAGATTAAGGTGCATCAGTAAATAAGTATTGGGTGCCTATTCGAAACGCAAAAATTCACTTAGGTAGTTTATTGAGAATTATGACGAACAAGGGTACGGCTTATCCTAACGCTGCAGGGCCTAGTCAAAAATTGATCATCTCAACCTCACTGGCCTCACTGCGACGCATATTACGCTGGGTATGTTTATCACTACAATTAAGAGGACTTCGAGGAACCGTGAAACGCTATAACTAGTTTCCGAGTTTCAATGGACTCAAGAAACTCGAACTAGTACCAAAACACTTTTGCAGCAAATGTGGGAAAAATACTAAACGATATGGCTCCATACATTCAATTATATGATCAAAATCAGCATCGATTACCAAAGTACATAAGACAGCCCCAGTTTCATGCAAAGTAAGAATATAGACGTCAAACAGAAGGTAAAAAACACCAGTAAGACGAATTGAGTGACGGGGCTCATGAAAAGGTTCTTGGCTAGCACCTCCCTGATAAAGAGGATTTTTGAAGATCACAGAGATCTGGAAAACGAGGTGTAGGGATTCCAAACTTTTCAAAGGCATTCTAATACACCTAAAACAATTCCCGGTATTCGTAACTGACGAAAAAGTGGAGAGCATGCAACCCTTTACATAAAGCTGCGAGGAGACATAGGCCGCTAACTTCATGGAAACTTATGTGTTGTTCGTGATGCATACAGCTCGTACTCCCAAATAATTCGATTAAACACTCAATGACTACCAGTTGACATTCTTATATAAAGTCCTGAGGTCTTGAAACACGACTTATACACTTCCGAAATTGCCATTATCCTCTTGTCCGTACCGAAATTAGATTTTCTGGATTCGATCAAGAAATGGAGCATCGATTTAGTAGAAGAAGTACTAAATATACGAAGGGCATAAAAATCAATGGCGTGCTCGCACTGAGTAGTTTCGTCCACACCATAAGGGTATTTGTTTTTAATGCTATCGTTTCAATCACTTAGAAGTACTCCGCCAGCGTATCGTAGCCCACTTCGTCTTTTACTGAAGGAGTCAATCCTAAACGACAGAGATCACTGAACGCATAATTGTTCCATGAACAACCCTCGGAGAACATCAGAATATGCGAATCAAGTAGTTGCCAGAACTATTCTTTCGGAAAACGGTCTTCATTACCATTGGAGCAACTTTTAACCAAATGACTCAGCCCTACCCAGCCATCGACAATGTTATAGTTCTGCACATCTCCTTCTCTAGAGTACCTGAAGACAACGGGGTGTATGTAATTGACAGAATTTGCCTTTATTATCTTTTTGTGAATTCAATGATCAGAGCGGGGCTTCACAAACCGTATTCCTAGCATTTGGTTTGGTTTGAGCCATCTCTGTCTTTTGGTACTTTGGCACTATATGTCAAATTTAATTAAAAGTATGCAAAGGGACTAGAACCTCACTTAAGTACGTCTCAGTCAATACAAACCCGGTTTACAGTATACATACTGTGGGTGTCATGTTGCACGAATTGACGACACCAGATGACATCAGCCCTTTTTGTACCCTTCTTTGCTAGAGAGTAGCTTGAAAATATGTTCGTAGCTCGAGAGTACCAGCACTGGTGTGTAATGCCAATAGATCGTAGACCGAAAAGGGTTAATAGTAACGTGAGTACGGTGGCGGCAGGCACAAGAAATGCACGGCCTCGACTAAGGCAAGGTGGAAATAGATGATGATAAAAGCGTACGCAGGACAGCGGCCCACTAGCAGCGGTAGAAAAGAACAATGGTGATAACAGATGCGCGACCAAAACCTTAGGTCTAGCGCAATAGGGATGCAAACGTTTCCACTGAACACGCACAACCAAAGCCTTAGGTCTAGTGCGTGGCTTGGAGCTAAGTAGTAGACCGGCTGAACTCGTAACAGACCGAGGCAGCCGAGTCACTTACGGTGTGCAGGAGACCGAGCTGCACGGTTATGCAGGGAAAGTAGGTTAGAGTAGTGTTGGATAAAAGGGGGAGCAGACAGCTCTAATAGAAGGTGCGGCTCGCCGAAGCAAGAAGAAGTGGTCTGGCCCGAGTTGGCGTACAGTCCGCCGACCTCGGGCTTTTATAGACGATTAGGCTAGGCGCATTATCTCTAGCTATACATATTAGGTCTAGGTAATAACTCATGACAAGCTGTCAAGGGACACTTTCCTGCCATGAAAAACAGGTTGGCAAAGGCACTGTTCGTCTTACGGTATCTTTTGTCTATATAATACCCTCCGATGTCACCGGTCAGCTTCAATACTCTTGTTACAACAACAACATGATGGCACATCCAGTTGCAACCTTGATCATTCGCGAAATGACAGATGATTCTAGTTCGTCACATCATTCCGTTCTATACTACCCTTTTATGGATATGGAGGCTGCGGAGTCCGATGACACGTATCCAGTCATGATTGCAACTACTGCACAAGATGCTAGCGATGGCATCCCTTCCAGCATCAGGCGGTTTAGTTGGTGCAACGATTTACTAGTAGAGTTGGAGGAAATACTGCGTCGCATATCTGACAATGAGACCACGATGGAAAACTAGTATACCAAGTTCAATGATATTATCGCCCAGGCCCCCACTTTTTATGTGCGCGGACTGTTGAATGGCCTGGTGTTTGCGGCAAAATGTTGTAGTCTGAACAAAGTTGCTCGGCTGCATGTACTTCTACCTTTAGTCGATACCTGTCTAGACAAATAAATTTCCTTCCATGCGTCGTGTCAACATAGTATTTTCTGTAGGGGTGCAGTGCTGACTGGGGTACGATTTAGGGGCAGGGCGAAGTGCAGCAAACTGGCTGGTGCGATGAGGCGCTGCGGGAGGTAGTGGCGGCATTGGATCAGTGGGCGTTCCGGCGCGAAGAACTGCAAGCGCCAGAATAGTCAAGGTGGGTGCGCAGGCGCGCAGCAGCGCACAGAAGCTGAATGTCTTGATTTGCTTTGCCAGGTTGAACGACTCCGTATAATTCTTGCCGCACAGATGGCATTGCATCGAGGATGACTTCGAGTGCCGTCCGGAGTAGCTTGATTTGCTCACCGCCAAACGAAGCAGACGCGACAGCTGTGCGTTTTGTTGCATACGCTCACACTAAGCCCCACCACCACCTGCGACGTTATTTGCTACGGCTACTGCTGCTGCTGCTGCTGCTGCACCCTTCAGCGTGGGCAAGTTTGGCATGCTCAGGAACTGGTGCAACAGTTGCGATGAACATGTTGCAGGCGATGACAACAGGTCCATCTCTGCCTCTACCTTTTAAAAGTAGCGTGCGTCTGTGTTTACATCAGCGGAACGAGTCGAGCAAGCCGAGGTTTCCACGGCAAACGCTAACCGAGCGTGCTCAAAGTGTGCCTGCGGCTGATGGTGCTTTTGTGACGGTAGTTGTGAGGACAGTGGCTGAAAATGCTGAAAATGCTGGGGAAGCGGAGGCGCTGAGAGATACCTGGGGTTGAAGTAGCGAGAGGCGCCTGGGGTGGAAGGGGCGAGAGGGGGGTTGGCCCTTAAAATGAGATCGAATTTCATATGAACTCCATCCCATCCCCGCCTTTTCCACCTAAGGCAACTGCAGTGGGGGAAAGTGTCTGAAATCTATCTAGGGCAACAGCAGGGGTTGGAAATGGCTGAAAGTGCCTCACACATACACTAACATTATTGAGAAAGATGATTGAGTCAGCGAGAGAAATACGAAATGATAATGAAAGCGAGGAGTATTATGACCAGGAAACGAAAAACAGAAGATCAATGCGCTGCGAGACAGGCAGAGAGGGGACGAGTAGTGTGCAGTTGTGTACCATGTCGCAAAGGCGTGAAGAACAGTGCTTAGCAGTTGTGCAGCATGTCGAAAAGTCGTGAAGAATAGTGCTTAGCAGTTGTGCAGAACGCTGTAGGAGGCCAAAAGAGTAGTGTGCATCTGTACAACGAGGTGACAGACCGAAGGAGTAGTTTGCATTAATGGAAGACTGGGAGGATCCAGGAATTGATAAACTGAGAGAGTGACACGCTTGTATCCAATAGGGCGTCGCAAAAATAAAAATTCACTTGCTGCAAGTTTGTCGTTTTGCAGCGGGGTTCTGGTACCCGCTGCAGAACGACAAACGCTGATATCCAGTAAGTGACAAGCAACCAACTCTCCTTTTACGAATATCAGACCCAACCCACCTCCATCTAACTACCGTCTCCTCAGCTGTTCCACATTACTAACTTCGACAACATGCACTGCCATATCTTTCAGGATGAGAACTGACACAAAGCTGTTTGTTATGCTCTTTCTTCTCGTTACTATGTGGTGGAATACAACCATGTTTCGTTTGAACACAGTTTACGCTCTTCAACCGCAACGGCGCATCTCGAAAAAGAGAAAGTTGAAACGAGTCGGGTTAAAAAAAAGTATCCACCCTCAAGTCGGCACGGAATGATATGAATTGCTATCCTGTGGTAAAGATGACAATTTTATCGTTCATTTGAACGTTAAAAGATGGCGGTTCTTCCACTATCTTCTTCCTCAAATTGAGAGCGTGCGTCAAACCTGTGAATATTATTCCCCATATTCCAAGCATGGGAAGAAGAGAGGACGAAAAGCAGATTTGCGATCAGTGGAACTTCTGGGATTGGTACTGTGGTATGTGAGAACAGTGGATGTTATGTACTCGCTTTGCCCAATATTCGGCCTTGTGCCGTCTAGCGTGAGTGCGTGGTTAAAATACGGATGAATGTTGATGTTGAGAGCTCTAAAAGCCGGAACCATACCGGAAGCTCGAATAGAATGGCCAAGTATAGTGAAGATGCAGGATTCTGCAAGAACTCTGGAGCAGTCAAAACCCGAAGCAGCCATATATTTGAAGGGAGTATTTGGCGTTGTTGATGGCGGCCGTTTCCGTTGCGCAAGTTACGATGATTCTAACCTCCAGAACTCTTACTTCGAAGGACATACGCAGAATACAGAGGTTGAAAACCTGTTCGTGTGGAACTTCTATGAGGAAATCATCCATGCAGCCATCAACTACCCAGACTCATGACACGATTCGAAAATAGCAGGAGTTTCTGGTCTATACTGGCCACGATTATCTGACGAGGTCACGCCACCGGGATACGCAATCATCGGTGATAGTACATTTGCAGCCAACATAACAGTAACAAACGGGAAGTTGTTGCGCTCTAGGAAGTCGAACGAAGCAAAACAGGTGCCGAGGTCTATAGAGATGGCGGCAGTAGACTGTGTACTTGAGAAAATATATCCCGCTTACCGCCAGACTGCGGAGTGGGGTGTGAAAGCCTTAAAAATTCCTTTTTGAAGACTTCGTACAATACTGCCAGCTGATAGTGGAAGACGGTTTGATATAATTGCGATTTGCTGTCACCTAATGAATTATCGAACACGTACAATTGGACTTAATGAGATACGGTGAGTGTTCGAGGTATGAAAATGTTGCGGATGTAGTTGGTGGTTTCACTTACCTGCAATATATACAACCCCCTTTTCCTAGTAAGCAGTAGCAGTAGTCTCTTGTAGGCGCAATCCGTGCATTGGTACGCATGCACATCAACCTTTGCTACTTCCCCCGAGCGGGCGACATAATCTAGATGTTTCTTATCCGACTCTTGGTCATGTTCTTCCTGTACAGCGGCGTCCTTGGCAGCCTCTCGCTCACGCTACTTAATGCGTTGTTGCACGACACCATCAAACAGCAACTTGGCATGCACCTCATGCAGACGTAAAGCTGCTGTGGCTGCCATGGGCGCTTGTTGCATGTAGTTATGCTCAATTTCATGCGTCACTTGTTGAGCGCAGCTAAGAGTTCCCAAACCCCCCAATGAGAACTCTGACAATACCACGTCACATAACGACGAGAAAGAAAATAGTAAAGAGAAGTCCGGAAAAAAGAGAAGAAAACTCGTACAAAGTGCACCGTAACCCGCATGTCTGCATTCCGTACTCCTAGTAACAGCTTATAGAATCTTCAGCAACAGTGCCAAGACAAACTGGAAATAATAGCCGGTTTACCATCTTCTCACTTCATGCCTTCGTATCAAACCTTGCTTTGACATCGGATTCACATGCCCGTTTTCATTGCTTGGGGCGTCATTCTCGTTTTCCTTTCCCGTTCATTTGTTGCGGTTTTCATTAGTTACATCATTCTTTTGGATTGGACCATCTTCCTCACGAACATGAGTCCCCAGCGCCAATCGTTGAGGCCGATTGATTGTGCGTGACCCGCGGCTTCGTTTGCTGAATCCAAGATCACCAGTAGAACCTTCGGCATTCCTGTCAGAAGTTCCTACAGAGATTCTTCCAGCAGATTGCTCAGAGGGTGTACTCTTTCGTCTACTTCCGCATGTAGCGTACTTACTTATTTGTTGAGATTGCTGGTTTTCGCGCTGTGTTACGGTATCTTGTGAGACGTCCTGCAAATCTTTTTTACCCCCATCCATCAACGATCTTGGTGGACTAGAATATGTTCTGCCCCGTTTCTTTTGGGTGGCGCCTGGACTTGCTCGAGTTCCACCGCTATTCCCGGACCTACGAACCATATGTTGATTTTGCTGTGATGCGATGGCTTCCTGTTCTTCTTCGTCGTGGTTGTCACTCTGCCAGTCCGCTCTTCTCGATGGTTCGGATCCGTTCCAGTTCAAGTCGGAAATCTGTTCTTCGAGAACTCCTGATTCATTAACTTGAGAGTCTCTTTGATCGCTAATATCTTGGTCGTTGGTACCAGCTCTCTGGGTGGCCTTGGGAGCATTATTTTGAAGGTCCGAATAAGTCCCCAAAGACTCCGGTCTTTGCAATTTTGGGCTCGTTTCTCTGTTGTTTGACGAATTATTGGTGCGTCTTGTTCGCTTTGGGGGATTTATGGATGCATCAGGAACTTCTCTGTTCGCTCTCTTTCGAATTGCGACGGGGGAGTTCTGATACTCCATCATGTTCCTCGCAACATCCGCTGTTGTCTTCGCGGTTGTCCCATTATCTTCTGAGTCCTGTTCAAAGATCCCTTCCTCATCTCCATCTTCTTTGTCATCGCTGGAATAATTCTCCATTGTAGCATGATCTACTCTTGCCTTCTGCCTCGAGAACTTTACAACGTTGAAGGCTCTGGAGGCGGGGTCTGTGGGCTGGGAGAAGTAGCCCGTATTCTTCTTCTCTTGGGACGTGGCCCACGTGGGAATCTTGGTCTTCCACTTGCCCTCATCATGGGAGGCAGCTCAGGAGACCTTCCGTCAGCGATGGCTTCAAGAGAAGAATGGAAATGGTCAAAGAGATCGATCAATTCATCGTCCAACGCTTCTGCATACTTGTTTCGAAGGTCATCAATTTTTTTCATCGATCCCACCACACCTTTGGCATCTTCCTGGGAAAAATGGGGTATGAAGGCAAAACTTGAGAAGGGAAGAACCAACACTTTTCCTAAAAAGTCTGTGGCATCTGATGCTTCGGCGCAGTGATCAAAGAGAGCGTGAAGCAGGTCTATAGATCCTTTCTCCTTCAAATCCCGACGATGTCGGAATGAAACACAGATATCGGCCAGTTCGTTGATTATACTCTGCCATTCTTTCTTATCACACTGCAGCTTGAGCACCTCGTGCAGCGCTCCAACAAGGTCTTTTGATAGAGCGTTCCCACGTATTTGGCGCTGTTGGAGATAGTCCCGGTACAGGCGAAAAGATGTGTATTCGTTACTTTCTGCTTTGGCTTCTTTCCGGGGTTTGATAAGAACTCAAAAAAGCGGAAGGTGAGAGATATGTCGCGAAAGCAAAGACTGCAAAGATTCCTGAACAAGAGATGTGAAAATGTCTCTTACTTCTCTTTCTTGAAGTGCTGTTTGGCCACGATTTCTTCCAGATCCTCTAGGGGAAGACAGTTTGAACACATACTCAACAAGGGTGGTGACCACGGACCTGGTCATGTCCACCAACTTTGGGATCGTTTCTTTAAGGGAAAGCAAGTCGAGGTCGGGATCTGCAGGTGATGCGTTGTCCGATTCTGTTCGCTTCCACAAGATCATCATTGACATATTCTTTTCAATGCCACGACATAGTGTTAAAATTATAAGAATTCATCGCGAGCAAAGTAGCCTTACTGCCAAAGGAACATAATCACAGGCGCAGATGGGTTGCAAGATATCAATTACATCAGCAACTTGGTTACGATATTCTTGAACTTCTTCCAACTCCAGTATTTTTTCATGTGATGTTCGGGACGAGCCCGTTGTAATCAACCGAGATCTTATCTTTGACAAAGACAACACGGCAAATCATGCTGACAGAGATGTATCAATTGTGACATGGTCACTTAGCCCGGATAAATCGCCGTTTCTTTCTTGGAACTCCAAAACTTCCTTCACAACCTCATATGTGGAAGAGTCAGAATTTACAAGTTCTGTCAAGATTCGCAATTGAGACATAAGATCTGCCACATTATCCGGTTCAGTCTTTGCGAGATCTGTACGGATTTGCAGTGCAAAATCTTTGGAAACTCGTTGACAGCAAAGCAGCAAGGAAGTACAGGTCGCCTTTTTCAAAGGATTCTGTTCAGACAGAAAATTCCTTAGTGTCTCGGCGCAAGCTGAAGAGACCTCCTCTGAACCAGTGTGCTTCACCAGTACCCCCAATGATACGCTCTAGCATCGGGGAAAAATGGCCATCCTGGCCCTGTTGCTCAAATTTTGTGATTGTGAAGTGCCCTGGTAGCCGCAACAAAGTACTGATTGTCTTCGGGTCGGATTGATACTGAACTAGTAACCTAGGCAGCGGAGGCAGAAAGTGTTTGGACAGCAGAGTCCCCGGTGTTTCGGGGTCCTAATATTCCCTTTCTCAACTATCCTTGCTCGCATAGGATCTCCGTTTCCACTGGCTTCCGCTGCAGAGGCCAAGAGCATCTCACGCAACACACCCTTTTCATTAAGACTCAAAGATTTTCCGTCTTTACTCGCCGTTTCAGGTTGTTGGTCTTCAAGCAGAAGCTCTTCAAAGGCCTACCAGCACCGAAGGGAAGGTAAATAATCCCAAACAGCATCTACAGCGAGTGCAGCATCTACCCCATCATCTCCTTTTCTTACAATAGCAAATAAGAGTTCCCTTGTGTCCTCCCGATCCCGTTAGACACAGGGGATTTCTCGCAAAAATGTATCAAACGGACCAGTGGATGTACGCTTCCCGTTCTGTCTTCGTTGGACTTGGCTCCGCTTCGACGCGGACGAAGGAACGTCGTCAATTTCCATAGTATCCATACTTGTCAAGAATTCTCCCGCCGCACGTCGAACGTCTGTGTGATGATCTTCAAGTGCAATATCACATATCCACGCAAACTGAGCAGGTCTCAAGAGTTTTTCAGTACTGTTATGTGGCAAAAAGAAAATTAATCAAATGGATGGCAGTTGCAGCAACGGTGTCGTCTTTGTCACAAGCCATGTCAATGATGCGATCACAGAAACGCTGCAGATATGTTTCGACGTTGGCAAAATACTCTTTCTTCTTTAACATATGATGTAGAACCTCGACGCCTGTCTTTCGAACGACATCGTCTTTATCTGACAAAAGCCATCTGATGTACTTGTTATGGGTGCCGTCCTAAAACTGATCAGGAAACATCATGATCCATCCTCCCAATGCTGATAGCGACATGGAGCGCACGTCGGCATGTATATCGCGATAGCGGCCAATGAAGGTACTTCTGTATACTCTATCTGAAAGTTCTGTGAGCTGACTGTTCTTCGTAGTTAGCTTATCAACCTTGTTAGCAAGTTCCTTCCCCTTTGGAGAGAGTTCTTTCTTCTTTCCTTTCCCTTGAGCTGCTCGTTTCTTGGCAACGCGCGTGCTGTCGTTACGTTGACTGATCCCACTACGTCTCTTTTCTGTGTTCAGTTGTCTTTGAATGCTAGAAAGCTGTTTTCGTAACTGTGTGCCAACTTTTATGAACCAATCTACAAGTCGATACGCAGCAAGGGAAGCGGAAACTCTGAGAGCTCGAATCGGAGAACTAGACATGGACTCAAGCCAAGGAATAAGCGTTTCAAAGCAATCAGTGTCATACAAGACTATATCCGAGGCCTCAGAGGCAACGTGGCGCCAAAATTCTTCGTAGGTTCGACGCACTCTTCGAGATGGCGTATTTTTTTCTAGCATGACGACTTTCTCCGGTGCATCAACGGCTAGGACTTGGCATAAGTCCCTAACGCTTTCTTGTGGTTCATTGGCGATAATCATGTCCGAAGTGACCAGCTGCTCACGGGAAAAGGTTACAGGTCGCGCCGCGCTGATGGCAAGGAACAAGATGGCTGTCATGGCCTCTGGGCCGTTGATAGATCCATGAGACATCCAGGCAGTGACAAATCCGGGTGAGCTCGACGGCATGTGAATCATACCGTAAAATAATAAAGGAGACTGAACAGAAGAATCTTGGTTCGGTTGTTCGAGAGCCTGATCGTCTTGAAAAGGTTCGTACACAAAACCGAGGCATGGCTGCGACGAAGGAGAAGCGGTGGAAGGAGGGTGTGTGCTGTGGACGACGGACAGAGGCGCAATATATACAAAGGCACGGCGGCGCTTGGCGCACACAGCGACGAGATTGGCAGCGAGCTGACAAGCGCAAGATGCAGCGTAACGCCAGTGCGGTGCCCGCTGCGTGACCACGTGGTGGGGCCACCATAAAAGGACCTGAAGAGCAGAGCACTGGCGCGGAGCGCAACTTGCCGATATGACAAATACGTCATAGCATTTCGATGGGCGAGCGGCTGTCGGAGGTGGTGATCCCTGCCATGCCCACGCCCTCGCGCACGTGCACGAACGGCGCTGCCACTGACGAAGACGCCCACGCCCACACCACCATGACGGCGAATCGCAGCCCAAGCCCATGGTGCTTCACACAAGCGCAGACGATGCGTCCAACCAAGTGTTCATGGCGCGCAGCATAGTCGCCGCCGCCAGCACCACGCAGCTCAATACCTTTGTGTTACATTTCCACCCTCCGCCGTCGCGTTCGCCGAGTAAAACGCCCCCCCGCGCGGTTCAATTTGCGCCGTCGCCATAGCGCCGGACGCGGCCGTGCTGGTGCTGCTCATTGCCGATCACTCTTCCGCTGTGCTCACGCTGTTGTGACCGCGTTCGCTGCGTCGATTGCTGCGCCTCGGCTTGCCCTCCACACCCTAGCCGTCCGTCTCGGCCGCATTCTTCTCAGCCCTGTCTGTTCGCCCGCCCGATCACTTCGCCCTTCGCGGACACATGTTGCCCCCTAATAAACGCGCCGCCTTCCAGTCCATCTCCAAACAACACCACCACCTACTTTCTCAACAATACACCCCTTCAGGCGCCTGCGCGCCCAATTGGCTTGTGCTCGCCCTCAACTTTTTGCTTATCTAATTCTTCTCTCCTGATTACTCCCGTCTCCACTCCTATTCCACCCACAAACTATCGCACACATCCGCCACGCTCGTCTTGCTTACCACCTTGCCACACCACCACCACGCCCCATTGCTACGCGTAAACTGCTTTCTGCACATTTCTTACTCATCCATAGTCATGTATTCCTCTTCACTAATTCCAATCCAAACCCATCGCATCTACATCTCATTCTCAGATTCTTCTAAACATTGTCCTAGTTCAGATGGGGATTGAAATATCTCTCCTATACTCGACAGCACTGCTGGCGCACTTGCTGGAACCGGATAAGTTTTCTCTCGATGTAAAAGGTCCTTAAGAATTGTACGCATTGCGGCTTCCGTTTCTTTCCGAACCAAGTCCTGAAAAGCGGATATAGATACAACACTTCCTTCCTTCTGCACGGAGCTCTTGATACATTCAGCAATATCAAGCATGGTCGTCGTCATAGTTTGCATGTGTTTTGCGATATCTACCTGCATCCGTTTCGCCAATGGTAGCCTGGGATTATCTGCCAATCGTCGTTTCCTACTTTCACCGACAAAACCAGACGTTCTTCTCGCATTCTCCATTTCCTTCTCGAACGGTGCAAGGTTTTCATCGTGGTTTCCGAGCAGAGTCGCCTGTGCTTTTGCTTGAATATCACGATATACTCGTTTTGCACGTCGCACTCCGGGTGGAATATGTGGATCTCCGGTTGGTTTCCGCATGTAAGCCAGATGATCAAACTTATCCTTCAAACTGTCTGCGGTTCTTCTCGGTCGGTCGTTCTCTTCAGCCCACTGCATGAACTTTTCTGCAACTCTGGCCCAATTGTTTCTACCAAGTGGTTCAATGTCCGCTACCAAATCAAGGAGCTTCCGCATATCTTCTGCATTGTAGTTGACACTACCGCGACGAGAGTGAGTACCTTTCTGGAACTGTTTATCTGTCTCGCTCATCCTGTAAAGTAGACGGTTATACTTGTATTTGTAACGGAATAGGTGAGGCAAGGAAGGAAACCAAAAGAAAAAGCTGTATGCTTCACAAGAAGTTGAGTTGGATAGGAAGCGCGAGCGAAACTCCATGCTGGAACTTTGTACAAACTGCCATGCTTTTTTGTTGAAGCATGGCCATTTGTAGGTTTCGTTAACTGCGTAACCGTTTTTTTTTGACGGTGGTAAGTGGCCAAAAACCGGCAAGGCCATAACCCCTCCCGAGTTTGTCATTCTGTCAATTCCTGGATCCTCCCACTTTGTCTGGGGGTGTCGCGAGCGAGTCACTGCAGCAAAACACGGCATAGTAATGATGAGATTCTGGGCAGAAGTCGAAGAAAGGAGAGAAAGCGAAGGAAATTCATCTATATATCTGCCCGTTGCAGCCAATTCGGAGGCAGATTGTTGGCAGCGTCCAATTGTACTTATTTAATTGGCGTTTAGGACAAATTAGTTCTTAAAAGTTGATCTAATTGCCCATCTGGCAATCTCGCCAGAGGACTTAAGTATATAAACACTAGCTCCTCGCCCACTTGGCGTTCGAAAGCGGGAAAGATAAGCCTTTGCTGCTTTCAATATTCATTTATTGAGCGAAGTTTATAAATAGAATACCAAATAGTGCAAGACAGTAAACCTTAGGCTAATCTGTTGTTGATATCAAAACGAATAGCACACAAAACAATTCTAAACCAATTTCGTTTACAACTTATGCACGTATATCATCCAGCAGATTTGTAGCTCACTACTTTTCCATATGAACTTACTAACTAATAGTTTTCAAAACTGGTAGTCAAAAGCCTTCAATGATAACCAAAGGGTAGTATGGTGGTTTTATTTGTCAGCGCAAATGTTATCAGTGAACGTCTCCATGATGGAAAGATATTCGGTCCCAAACAATCTCGTCGAGACCATATAAAACTAAAGCGGTCTTGAACTACCGCACTGCATGTATCTGCGTTAGAGGCGGGTTCTAAAAGTGGTGGTCTCGTGAAAAATATAAAGGGCACAAACTGTGTTGCAAGAAGTATCCTCTACATACATCACAGAAAATACTTAAGAACCAAAACCATCTTCCAGGACCGTTCGTAGAAGTGTTAATTTGATTCGTGGGGAAGTACTTCTCTGAAAAAGCTTTACCGCACAAACACTGTACCACGTTTCGAAATTTTCAAAGGTATCAAAATATTCTAAAACTAATAGCACAAGTCTCATGAGTTTGATTGAATGTTTTTTTTTTTTGAGAAAAAAGTGAGTCAGGCTAGTGACATTCTAAACCAAAGTCGACTTTGAAGTAAAAAAAGCTACAATACGACGTGAGATGATCTTCAAAAGCGCAGAGAGAATCCTATCGCTGTCCAACGCTGGTTAAGATTACCTATTTCCTATCTGTAATGGCGAAGCTTAAATGATATAGGAGACAAACCATCTTCTATAATCGATAGCGTTTACGAACTTGGTATATATCGCCACTACCGAATATGCCAAAACGCAAGAAGCCGTCTTTTTCACCTTCTACACAGCCGCGAGCAAACTCGAACGCTTGCAATGCTGCACCAGCGAGCGCCAGCATAGTCCCAGAAGCTTCTTCAATGCAATTTGCAGCTCAGAAGGTTTTGCAAAAACAACGAAAGTCTCAATTGCGTCGAAAATCTTCATCTCATTCGTCAACACCTCAGGCTTAAACGTCTGTCTGGTGCGATTATTACGAACAATAGTCGAAAGTTCCAATTAAAGTGCACCGTTTGTGACTATGTTGGTCCCATTACCCAGAACAGGTCGACTTCGAATATGAAAACTCATTATACTAATCATCACCAGCTGCTGTATGAAAGCATTCAAAACTTTAACATTCTTCAAGCATCTGCTCACAAAATCGAAATTTTGATTCGGAAGAAGAGAAACATGATGCACCAGAATAGAAATTCAACCTACATTTCTACATTTTTCTAGACCCGTGCTGATCAAGCACCTCTTTCAGGATCTAGCCGGTCATCGGATGCCAAACGTATGCAAGCCATTGGATCAATTATGTTTGCTTGTGTATCGGAATCTCCACTGTCTCAAATCAGATCACCAGTACTGCAAGGATTCATGGATGTCTGTTGGGGTCAGCTTCACTTTGGCAGCAAAACGTCCATTAAAAAACCCCTGCTTAATACGTAGTATGCTGTCTGCTCAGTATTTCGTGATTCTGCTAACGAAGTCAGAACAAGATGTCTCACTGTTGACGACCGGAGTGCGGCGCTTGGCGCCCAAATACTAGGTATAGCTTGGAACTTTGTCGACAAGACATCGAATCTGAAGAGTGTTCCAATTTCAACCTTCAATATTAGTGACACATCAAAGAACGGAGAACAAGTACAGGCCATATTCAAGGAGGATCTCAATCAACGCCGTATTGTTGGGGGCAATGAAATTCAAATCTTGCTGCTTCGAGTGATACCGAACCCGTTGCTGCTTTGGCTGTGGATTTATTAAATAACTATGTCGGTTCGGTACGTTGTGTGGTTTATACGCTCCCATTGCTGTGAAAGATGTCTTTGAAGATGGAACACCCTTGGAACAGTTTACGACACACGTAAAAAAAGTTACTACTTACTTTAATCATCATCCAAAAGTGTCACAGATGTTAATCCAGAAACAGTTGGAGGAAAGAGTAACGAATGACCGCATCCAAAAGCTGAAGCACGACATACCGACAAGATGGCACTCGAGGCTGCGTGAAATGCTGGCATACTTTACAAGAATAGATACTATCCGTGCTGTCACTGAGAAATCACAAATGGTACATGATGAAACCCTCGTCTTAATAGTGAGCAAAGAAACACAATGGCCCAATTTATTCTTGTTCTTGCGGAGGTGTGCAGAGTAGCACGTTAACTAGAAGCCGATCGTAAAGTGACACTCTCTCGGGCTCCACTTCTACTACATGAGCTTTGTGACACTCTTCTCAAAATGGCGGGACATATGGATGTTCACTCTGGTGCTGATGATAACGCCTTTCTCTTCGAAAATTGTTTGGATACTGCGCTTGAACATGAAATAACAACAGCTCTCCCCTATAGACCAAGTACTGAACATGACGATAATGGACGTGACGAAGCACGAAACAGCAGCCCTCTTGAGCATCATGCAAAAACATTGGCGTTAAGTTTAGCAAACCGAATCAAAGCGAGGCTGGGTCATATCTGGCAGCGAGTGAGTTTCAATGCAGCTGCATGGATTCCTGTTTCCGAAAAAAACGACAGATTTTGTCGCACATGGCACGAGCTACACTCCATCTGGTGACATAAAGGAGCCTAGAACAGTTCTTTTGTTTCACATCGCTGCTATTGTAGATGTGAAAGAATGTGTCCTGGACTTCTTAGATTGCACAGATAGTGAGATGGAAGAATACAAAGAAGTTCTTCGAAATGCGTTCGTGCGTGAGGCAGTAGAGCTCGAAAGATCTCTTAGATGTCATGCTAATGAGTTAAAAGCTTGGATTATTGGAAGGATGCCAATTAACGAATCGATTTGATCAATCCTAAGCCTTTTAATTGCATTTCAAGGGCCGAAATTTCTGCACAGGCATCTTCAGCTTCAGCTGAACATCTACTTAGCGGTGTTGGTGGTAACGAAAGTTTTCAACGACAATCGCTTTTGTCCGGAACGTTGGAAATGACTGAAGTTATAAGAGGTTGTGTAGTGTCTGATATTGAAGCTTTGCAGAGGCCACAACACACACTTTTCCATCCTGAAGCAGATGCGTATCGTAGAGCAATAGTTAAAGTAACCCAATGGATTGAAAAGGAATAGTTTACATTGGGCAACATGCCTCAATATCTTGCAATAAAGGCCATGACTACGAGAATGACCAAATCTGACTGACTTTGCCAAAAATCTATGACTAATGACTACAAAGTTAGTGACTAAAGCCAGTCAAAAGTACGCCACTAGGTTTTTTGCTTCCACCCCCCTTAGGTCAGTCTTCTTCCATCATCCAGGTTGTGGCCTCTACGCCCTCCCACTGAAGTTTATCGTGTACGGACCACTCCGCTGATACCTGTCACTGGAGTAGTGGTAACCCATTCGTTTTGGGTCACTGAGCGAAGAGCACCTCTTGCTGGTAAACAATATTAAGCCGGGTGTAGAACGGGAACATTTGCGAGACATGGCTTTCAAGTTGAGACACTCACAAAATCGGTCCGGTACCGCCTAGAAAATGACTTGTATAAATATATGATGACAAAATGAAAAGAAAGCTGCAAAATAGATGAAATCAGACAGCGCCATGCATGAGCGGTTAAGCCGTACTGGCATAGCAGCAAACAAAAAAAAATTGAAAACACAAGTACGAGAAGTACAGACTATAGAAAGTGTGCTATAAATACCACCAGGCGGTTCTGAAGACCTATATCAGATATTCCATCTCCGACCAGAGATTTTAGTGAATCAGAGGGTCCCATATCAAAGCTTATAATCGCTTGTTCAACATCAATTTATGTAATGGGTCCCTACATGCCAACATAAGTAGTGGCGGTGCCGATCTGCTGTCCTTTTCTATAGAATATTGTGAGTGTCATGTTGCACGATTTCACGACACCGGACGACAACAGCTCTTTTTGTACCCTCCTTTGCCGGAGAGTAGCTTAAAAATATATTTGTAGCTCGAGAGTACCAGCACTGGCGTGCAATGCCAATAGATAGTAGATCGACAAGTTATAAAAACAACGTGAGTAATGCGGTGGTAGGCACAAGAAATGCACGACCTCGACTAAGGCAACGCGGAAATAGATGATGATAAAAGCGTACACAGGAAAAACTGCGTTGCGTCGGCGAAGAATTCGAGTGCCGTCTGGAGTAGCTCAGCTTGCTCACTGCCACAGGATTCATGCATGACAGATGTGCTTGTGGTTGCACACGCTAACACGGCGCCCCATCGCCACTTGCCCCGTTACTAGCTGCGGCAGCTTCTGCTGCTGCTGATACACCCTCTAGCGCGGGAAAGTTGGGCATGCTCAGGAACGCATGCGACAACGGCGGTGAACATGTTTCAGGCGATAACAACAAGTCGATCGCAGCCTCTGCCCTTTTAAAGTTGCTGGCGTATGTGCTTGCATCAGCGGAACGAGTCGAGAAAGCCAACTTTTTTCGAGTACACGCTAAGCGAGCGTTCTGAGAGTATGCCTGTGGCTGACGGTGCTCTTGTGACGACAATGGTGACGACAGTGGCTGAACATGCTGAAAGTGCTGGGGAGGCGGAGACGGCGAGAGGTGCTTGGGGTGGAAGCGGCGAGAGGGGGTTGGCCCTTAAAAATGATATCGAATCTCATAGGGACTCCACCCCCTCCTCGTCTTTTCCACCCAAGGCAACAGCAGGGGGGGATAGTGCCTGATAAATACAATAGATAAACGGGTAGCTAAATATCAGCTATTTTCTAGCTCGTTGAAAATAGCATGAAATGTGTGGCCATAGTTTTTAGAAATGCTGTTCCTATTGTAATCAAACAATACTTTGCTGTCATCTACGTATCAAAGATATTAGTACATAAAAATAATCTCCTGGTGTTTGGACGTGCCCTGTAAAGACATTGCGCCTAGGTAGTAACTTTAAGCACCCTTTATAAAGTTTGTAGATTGGGTGGACGACATGTCAATTGCGTGGGAAGATATGTAATCTGGAAGCACTGTAGAAAGCACAATTGCTCGGAGTTTACCCACTTCTCATCTGGACCTCTCCTTTCTTTACTTTGCTCATCTCTGCTCCTCTTATAACACTCGCCCTCGTCATTTGTCTTCTTTGCATAAGATTCTCTGCCCTGACCTTTCACGTTGTCAGTTGGCGTGGCGTGATATGTTTAATTCAGATATGCGCTCTTGTTCAATTAGAATACCATGTAACAATTAGACACGTACGCAACTTATCACTCTCCCCTCAGTTGACTTGATCTCTGGTCAGCTTTTGCTTACGTCTTTCAATACTAGTGACACAGTTCGTGGCCGCAAATACGAGTACATTGTAGTTAAGTCTTACTTTATATCCGGTTTCTGATATCAACTGTCTTCTCTGGTTCAGAGTCGTTTCTCCACAAAACAGTGGGGCAAATGTGATCAATTCTCCTCTGGATATCGTACTTTCGTTGTATCAAGCCATCAGCGATGTTATGACTGCCTTGGATCCACATCAGCTTGTCCAACTCCCCGCATTGAAAACTGTTACGGATTCCTTGTACTGTGGGTCTGAGGTGGTATTCGTGTCCTTCGTGCAATGTAGTGGTAGTGTCCCACAGTGCCTTGAAGTCCACTACGATCTCGTGTGTCAACGAGCACTTTTTGAATATCGAGTTCAGCGTATTCTTCAGGAAGTATCCTCGATCATCTGCAAAAGCACACGCTAAGCCCTCTGCACCGTAAGATGAGGAGGATATAATCTTCTGCTTTTGGCTGGACCAATCTATGGTATGGAAGAGAGTTCTGTATGCAGTGTGAATCTTTAGTCCTTGCAACATTCTGGACTGTCCATATTCCATGTCCTTTCTTGAATATGAAGCATATGGGAATGTAGTGATTGATAGAGTTAGTACATCGGACGGGCGGAGGAAACGGAGGATGGGTTTTATGCGGATAAGTTCGGAGACTGATTTGTTTGCGTCGATAAGATCCTGTACTCTCAAGTGAGCAATTCGCCGCTGCATCAGTGAGGCGATAAGAGATGCTTGCCGCATCACGGCATTCGAGAGGTATCGCAACCTTCCTGCTAGGGATTGAAGCATATTCTTATCGTTCTCGGTCACTATGGAGTGTATTTCCCTTCGTCTTTTCCGATTAAGTTGTATCAGCTTCAGCCGTCTCATGTATCTATTCATCGACATCTTTGTCGATCCTTTCTTGTCCTGTTCTACTTTACAACCGCTGAATAGGATTTTCTGATCGATTAATTCCTTTAATATCATGAATCTCTTGCCTATGCTTGTGATGAAATGATTCGCGTTCTCGATGGTTCTAGCAATGAGGAAGTCAGCTGTAAGTTTTGAAATTATGAGTATGATATTATGTTGCCTGCGCTCGACGTATAGTTGTATAATACCCAGAATGCGCTCCAGTCCTCCCTGTGTGAGCATCCAGTTTTCCACTACCTTCATCCAATGTCTCCCGGCCCCGACGATACCGTAAGGGAGGTCTGTAGGCTTCCATAGTACGCCTCGCGTTCCATTCCATTCTCTCGGAGGACGGAAGAACATATCTCCCCTGATCGAACTGCTCTGAAGGTAGGCGCCTGTGATGTGGATGGCTGCAATCCAAAAGCCTAAGAAGGTGGAAAGTGAAAGAAGAAGTCGTATGATGTCTAGTTGCACCGTAGCTGAGTGTTTACAGATTTCGTCTTTTTCCTTATCCCTGTTCACATGTGGCACTATCCTTGCCTTAATCATGCGCTCGCCGTCTTCACCTGTCTTTAATTTATATGCGACATGGGATTTTATAACATTCGCGTTCTTTTCTACTTCGTTCTCCGGTATCCGTGTGTATGCTTCTGCCCAGTTGCTATCGTGTTCTTTCTCGAACACGCCGTCGAGAATCTATGGTGGCGCGAATGAGAGGCCATTCCTGTGAACCAGTTTACTTCCGATATGATCGTATATATTCGCCATTACTCTCTGCTCTTTGGATCTGAGTTATCTTTCGATTGGTACATCTCCCTGTTATATTCTTTCTGCGCTGTGTATACCGATGTCTTGGTGCTCGGATTCTTCGTCGGTCTTAAGTGATGATATCAGGTTATTATTCATCTGAAGCATCGCTTGTGCTTGGCTGCTTGTCGAGTTTTTGTCCCTTCCCCCTGACTCCGGTGATTCATTGTCATATAAGAAGGCGTTCTCCAATGTGTCTTGCATCAGTTCGGCTGCCAGAGGGTTCTATGGTACTAGTCGTATGTCCTCATATGCAGTCTTCATTGGTTTGCCCTGTCTTGCCTTCCTCGCTACAACGTAATGCTTCCTGGGATCAATTACTTCGGCTTCCGTCCAATACGATGCCGCGTGATGACCTGATATAAGTGTATATACGTCTTCCCTGGGGTAGCATGTGAGCGGTGGTGGTTATCGGGGATCGTGTCTTCAGAAGTCTGTGTATCGCTCTTGTTGCTACCCGTTACTTATGTGCATCGAGGATTTCTTGAGAGATGACCTTGGTTGGTATTCCAAGCAGTGACGGGCTGTATCCTTTCACCAGTTCGAAAGAGCTTAGGATGGTGGAGCCGGAGAATATATTCGACAGTAAAGTGGCCCTGGCGAGGATCGTGTGATGGTCGTCCTGTGATCGTTCTTTGTAGATCTTCTCGATGATTCTCTTGATTGATTGATTTTTCCGTTCGACAATCCCTAATTTGTTATGCCTTCTGTCTGTTCGTGGTCGGGAGAGAATATTATGGCTTATGCAAAATGCCCTGAGAGCTGGGGAGTTGTACTCGTCATCTGCTGACAATCTGAGTGGGCACCCGTGTCGGCAGATCCATATGGATTGTATTTCCCTTATAATGGTAACTGCGGATCTGTTGTTTACGATGGATCTCTCTGAGTAACCCCTGCCTGTGTCAGTGATTTGAATCACGGTCAGTTGCTTGTTATTGATCTGGATGAAGAAGAAGTCGATTTGCACTTCTTGGTTGAATTGTTCGTTCACGTGCGTCAGCGATATTTTCCTGTTTTGTGGTGGTTGTTCGGATTGGGCACATATGTCGCATGTATCTAATTTTGTTTCCATGACTAGTTTGAGTTTTCCATCAATAATTCCCGCGTCTCTACATATATTCTTTATTTCGTCCGCTGGAGCATGCGTGTATCTGTGGATCTGTTTCGCAAGTGTCTTCATGGTCTGTATGTGATTTGGGTTCGAGCTGATTAGTAAAATCATCTCCACTGTGCTTGATTATGGCACGATGGGAAGTATCAATCGTCTATCGCATCCTTTGGCGTCTAGATATGTTGGTAGGATGCGAGGTTCTCTGTCTTCGGGTGTTTCGATGATCATTCTTCGGCATGCCCCCATGTTAATCGTATCTGCGTATTGTTTGATGTCGAGCCCAACGATAAGTGGGTCGTCGCCGGCAGTCAGGTCGAATGTTCCTGCCAAGGGTCTGGATGCTTCGTCATTGATAGTCAAGGCCCAAAAGCAATTGACTCGCTTAACTTTCACGCCGTTTGGACCCCATCCTTGTAATTATTCTTCTCGTGGTGGATCTAAGTTCAGCCGTATCCCAAGGATGTCACAGATTCGTGTGGCGGTGACTATACCGCCTGTTGATGTTGGTGCCCTTTCGTTTAAGGTTGGAATAGGATCTGGTTGGAGCTCAACGATCCTCTTTATTGAAAATACTGCTTATGTTCTGGTTTCGGATCTTCGCCTCTGCCCATATCATCCTCTTCCTCATCTGACTTATGCGTCTTATTCGACTGCTGTTCGTCTGATCCTTTGTTGGGGGTTTTCTATTCAATGAATGCATCTCCAATTTGCTTTCTTTCCATTGATGATCTGGCTTTCCGTATATCCAACAATTCCTTTACTTAGGGAAGGGACTTCGTTTCTGATGGAACGCGAATGTCTGGTATGCCCTTCCTGTTATCATGGTCTTGACGAATTTTACTTCTTCTGATAAATCGATTTTGGCATTACTATCTTCTTGTTACTCTTTCTGCAGATCCTTGATAGCTGTTACTGCATCCTTAAAACGAATGAAACATTCCCTTGATTTCTCGGTCCTGGAGTACTTGTGCGGGCTCAATATGTTGTTGATGGTTCCTTGGCAATCTTTGAATTCTTGAAATTTAAGTATATCAGATAAAGTTCCCTGGGTCGTACTGTTATCTGAATCAACCTTTTGTGCAGTGAAATCGGTTATCTTTGCTAAACTATTTTTCAACATACTGAGTTTCGTCGCTGATATCATCTGGTAGTTACAAGTAGAACTGGAGTTGGCCCTTGTGGCCGAGACTAGGGTAGAGACTACGTTATTGAACGTAGCTGTTGGCAGGCCACAGTTTTCAATAGTACCATTGAAAAGAAAAGGTCTAAATGTCCTGATAATCATGTCTTCCTCGGGATAGGTTTAGGTAATCTTGTGCGTTGCCATAAAACCGGTCTTTATATGTACTGAAGCCTTCTTTATCTTCTTTAACGCAGTCTTGAAGTGCTCCCTGACCATCCTAACCTTACTTCTGACGGAGTCTCATACCCAATCTTTCACGATCAAGCTGATGATTTTTTCCAACTTCTCGAGTCGCTGGTTGTTTGGTGTATTGCTGTATGTTCGCAAAAAAATCTCTCCAGCATCGGAAGATCTGTTTACGAGTTGTTGCTGTCCATATTTCATGCAAAAGTAGAGTATTAGGCAAACAGTGTTGGATAAACCCTTGAATTGGTTGTCTCCTCCTTTCGCGTTATCGACAACCCGTTTCGCCTAGATTCTCACGCTTTGCCGCCATAAGTACTTGTCGACTGTAGATTGTAGTCGAGGTGGTTCGAGAAGGTTTGTTAATAATTTTTGCGCTGGGCCGGCCCTTAACTGTGGGTTGTGTAGACGTCATCTCAATTGCGTGAGACAATACGTAATCTGGAGGCACTATAGAAAGCACAATTGCTCGGAGTTTACTCACTTCTCATCTGGCCCTCTCCTTTCTTTGCTCTGCGCATCTTCGCTCGTCTTATAACACTCGCCCGCGCCCTTTCTCTTCTTCGCATAAGAGTCTCTGCCCTGACCTTTCATGTGGTGAGTTGGCGCGGCGTGATATGTCTAATTCGGATGTGCGCTCTTGTTCAATTACAATGCCATGTAACAATTCGACACGTACGCAACTTATCACAGAATCAACCAGAGATGGTTGACAGAGATGGTCTACGTGGTTTGCGGAGTACTGCTGATAGCAGCCCTTTAGTTTTTTCATCTCAAGATGCTGCTGCTTTTATCCTTCTTAGGTAATAGCTAGTAGTGCATCGTGACCCAGTTGCATGTAAAATAGGTACAGCTCCAGGAGATCATGGTGTAGCCATACCGGAGTAGGTCGTTCTGCTACACCAAAGTTTGCTGTACGCAAATGCTGCTTCCTTCGCAGAATTATCCTGGAAGTTGAAGTCGAAATGATGAATAATGGCTAGCCGGACGGCGCCTAAGTTGGTTTCGACTGACTTGTAGGAAAACGAATTGACTACTTCGCATGGACGAAGAAAGTAAGTCAATAGATCATGTGACATTCGCGATTGCTTCTCACTTTGGCTACTCCCTGGCTCGTGATCCCACCGCAATGTGTCAAACAATACGCTCTCTGGACAGGAAACGCGGTTCTCTTGAGCCAGTGTCTGGCGTATATGGGCATCCCGACGAGTTCTGTGCCCTCTTACACAATTTGGGCCTTTGCTTTTTACGTATATCTAGAATCTCTTTCGAGGGACGTTTGCACCCGTGTAAGCCGTGAAAAGAGGCAGAAGGTGTACAAAGCAGAAGACATGGGTTCACAAGAACTTCAAGGGTGGAATGTGAGCCAATGGCGGGGATAGCGAAACTGTGGGTATGAAAGCAGCACGATGTCGGTGAACGATACTCATACGCAAGAGGATTCCAACGGGTGGTCTTGGTCATAAAGCAGGTCATGATAGTTGGGAGCGCCCGGGAAGCATTGGTTCTCGCAGAATGTGGAAGTCGTACGGACCATTCAGTGGCTCCGTTGTAAACTGGACAGGCCAAATGTTGCCTCCACACATTTTTGAGTTGGGAGTTGGTGTTGGTAGGTAGAGTGGTTAGTTAGATAAGAGGAGTTTGGCTTAGCGGGCCTCATGTTTGTCCGGATGAGATTCTGTGTTTCTTTTTAATGTTTGACGCTGTCTGCGGCTCCGAAAAATACGAGACTCCTGAAAATGTTTTTTTGGGTGTCGACGTGACACGTCGTGGTTGGGTGTGGGCGGTGTGGTATACAGTGAGGCCGAAAGAAGAGCAGCCGTCGACAAGTAGATAGCGCTGCGGACGACTTGGGACGACAGCTCACGGATATAACTTACGGATGCAAACTCGTGGAAGGCGTGAAGGAAATGCGAGACTGAATTGTGCTGGAAGGCGAAAAGATGGGGGATGAAAGGTTGTCATGCCTTTCATGGCACGAATGTTTCTGTTATGATGTACTTCTGGTTTCCCCGCCAGTATGGAGTGTTTTGTGAGATTTTGGGTTCCAGCATTGAGGGCTCGAGAGAGAGGAAGAAGGCGATGATAGCGGCATGTGACGCAGAAAGGGAGAGACGAGAGAGCGAGTCTGCTGGAGGGTAGAGGTCAGTCGTCCGCGATGTGCCCTCATAGGCTAAAGGTGAGAAGTCTCCGACGGCTCGACCACTGGAGGGGCGAAGTAGATGGAATGCTGGAGGGTGCGTGTTGGGATGTACGGCGACTGGGAGTGACGAAAGGCGTGAGAGCCAGACGAGCAAATGGCATAACAAGCTGTTTGAACATGACCGACTCCGCGACGGTTGTGTTTTGTGATCGCCGACGGAGTTGTGGAGGGCGTCAAGATGTGCGGCTGGGGCGATTTCGGAAGGTTCTACGGTTACGAGCGGGGCTGTGATATTTATCGGATGCTGGAAGGCGCGCCCGCAGTCGACGGCGTGGAGAGGAGATATCTATGTTACAAGCCGGAAGTGAACCGTCGCGCCCTGAGCATCTCGTGCCTGTTCGAACACGATGTGGCATACGTGGCGACAGCTGGCACGGCGCTCCGCGCGCTCAGCCACTCAGAAGGCGCCAAATGGAGACGGCGAATGAAACGGCGCCTGTGCGTCGCGCGCAGCGTCGCTTGGTACCTTCACTGGCAACTGTCAATGGCCCATGCCAGCAGAGTCGCCGTTCCCTCACGCGCGCCACCCACCACTCTCGTGTCTCCCCCGACCTCAACGCGCATTCAATCGTAGAAAGCAGCTTCCACACTTGCCCGGCGCAGCGACCGTGCAACCTCGCTACGCGCTGTTGCGAGTTCCCCCTCCACCCGAAAAAAAGCTGCCACCCGCGTGCTCTCCGTTCTTACCCGATCCCCCCCCTTCTCCTCTTCCCCTCTTTCTACCCCCTCCCGCGGCGGTCATGTTTGCCTTTTTGAGCTTCAACCCGTTGCGGATTTTGCGCAGGGACAAGCTCAGGCAGGAAGAACAGCTGCAACAACAGGTCACCGATCTTACCGAGCAACTTGAGATCGCCCAGAAGCAACACGACGACTCTGCTGCTGAGAGGAACGCTATCAGCGAACAGTTACAAGCGGAGATTGACAAGAACAAACCATACGTCGATCAGGTTAACAGCTTGCAGAGCGAGAACATGGCTTTGAACGACCTAATCAAGGAGCTTCGCTCACAATACGACCAGCTCAAGAAGAACCTTACCCTTGCTGAGTCATGCAAGATCAGTGAGGAGAAGAAACGTGCCGCCGTGGAGACTGAGCTGGAAGAGGAGAAGGGGCACCGCGCCGAGTTGGAGAAGCAGCTAACCGAACAGAAGGCCGCTCATACCGCCGTCGTCGACGCTCTTGACAAAGAGACCAAGCAACGTATTGCCACCGAGGAGTCTCTCGCCAACACGGCCAAGCAGTTAGTGGAGCTCAAAACGGCATTGCAGGAGGAGAAGGATACCCATGCTGCTACGTCCGAAACCCTCTCTGCAGAGAAGGACGCACGCGCAGCTGCCGAGGCTAAGCTGGAGAAGGAGGAAACTGCTCATGCTGCCGCCGTCGCCGAGGTCGAACTTTCGAAGAAGAGCTTTGAAGAGCTCTCGGATGATGTTATGGCATTGCAGGCCACCATGAATGAACTGGAAGGGACCATCAAGGAACAGAAACTCACCAATGACACACTTGAGAAGAACGTTGCCGAACGAGATGCGGCTATTGCTTCCAGGGATGCGAATTTCAAGGGCTTGGAAACGCAGATTAAGGAGGGTGAAGCTATGTCCGCTGAGAAAGACCGTCTACGGGAAACCGTCACGCAATTGGAGATGGAGTTGAAAGAGCAAACCGATCAAATTGGTGAACTTAGTGACAAGTGTTCTCGCATGGAAAAGGAGCGTGATACATTCTCTTCACAAGCCGTTCAATACGAGGAGGAACTCGAGCTGGTTAGGAAGGAGTTGGAGGATTGGGCTAAGGATAATCGCGCTGATGCGGAGAAGAGCGGCCTGACCGATGGAAATGAAACTGAACACCAGGTTGTAGAGATCACTGGTAGGGATATTACCTTGGATGACTCAGGCATGAACGGGATTCAGGGTCAAGTCGAAGAGGATGATGATGAGCCCATAGCTGAGATTGTTGAAGTGGTCGAGGAGCCTGTTGAGGACATCCCGGTTAGTGGTAAGGACGAGCCGCAGGTCGAGAGTACGACGGAGCCGAAGGTAGTCATTGAGGATCAGCCCCAGGCAAGCACTGAGAGCGACCCGCTTGGTGATGCTGAGGTCAAACCACAAGATGTTGCTACAGATGAGAAACAGACAGAGATGGGCACAGCAGAGGCGCCTACAGAAGGAGACACGGAAGCTTCTCAAGACCTCGATAAGGAAGAACCGCTGGATGAAGGGAAGGTGGAAGCTAGTGCAGAACCAGTTGGAGAAGTAGGAGTCGCGACTGAAGATGAGCCAAAGCTTGCGGCAGATCCAACAGAAGAAGCAGATGCTCCTACGACAAGTGAAGAAAAGGATACCCCTGGTCCTGCTGACGACGCAGACACACCAGCTGACGTTGAAGCGCAAGCTGCTGTAGATCATGCAGCTGAGGCAGGAGATGAAGGTAATTCTGGTGCAGAACCGGTCGGGGAAGCTGATGAAGTCGTTGAACGCAAAGTGAAAGCCGCTGAAGATCCCGTCAGCGAAGCACAAGCACCGGTTGAAGGCGACGCAAAAGCTCCCGCAGAACCTGAAGATGAAGCAGACACACCGGCTGAAGGTGATGTGAAGGCTGTTGAAGATCCCGTCAGCGAAGCATCGGCACCGGCTGAAGGAGAGGTAAGAGCTCCTGCCAAACCTGAAGGCGAAGCAGACGCACCGGCCGAAGGTGATGTGAAGGCTGTTGAAGATCCCGTCAGCAAAGCACAAGCACCGACTGAAGGAGAGATAAAAGCTCCTGCTAAACCTGAAGGTGAAGCACACACACCGGCCGAAGGTGATGCGAAGGCTGCTGAAGATCTCGTCAGCGAAGTATCGGCACCGGCTGAAGACGACGTAAAAGCTCCTGCTGAACCTGAAGGTGAAACAGACACACCGGCCGAAGTTGATGTGAAGGCTGCTGAAGATCCCGTCAGCGAAGCATCGGCACCGGCTGAAGGAGAGGTAAAAGCTCCTGCTGAACCTGAAGGTGAAACAGACACACCGGCCGAAGTTGATGTGAAGGCTGCTGAAGATCCCGTCAGCGAAGCATCGGCACCGGCTGAAGGAGAGGTAAAAGCTCCTGCAGAAACTGAAGGCGAAGCAGACACACCGGCCGAAGGTGATGTGAAGGCTGTTGAGGATCCCGCCAGCGAAGCACCAGCACCGGCTGAAGGAGACGCAAAAGCTTCTGCAGAAGCTGAGGGCAAACCGGATACAGAGACCAAGGGTGATGTGCTGGTTGGTGCGGATCCTGCAGGTGAACGAAAAGCACCGGTCGAAGGAGATACCCGGGCCAAAGGCGATTCGACAGCTACTGCAGATCTCATCGAAGCAGAGACTCCAGCCAAGAGAGAGGTAGAAGGTACTGCAGACCCGGTCGCTGAAACCGACACGCCGGCCGGAGGAGATGGGAAGGCTGCAGGGGACACCGTCGCTAAAACGCTTGCTGAGGTAGTGGTTGAAGCTCCAGCTGAACCGGTTGGCGAAACAGATCCGACTGAAGGAGAGGTGAAAGGAACGGAGGATGCGGTCCACGCCGACGGGTCTGAAGGAGAAGTTGTGGCCCGGAGTGCACATGTCGTGGAGGAAGAAGCGTCATCTGCAGCAGAAGTGAAAGCTACTGTAGATCCCGTTAGCCAAGCAGACATACCTGGTGAGGGAGACGTGAAAACTGCAGATGATACACCCCGGGAAGGCGAAGCGGCATCTGCAGCTACAACGGAGCCGGTCGAAGTAGAATCCCCGACGGAAACTTCGACTAAAGGCGAAGAAAAATCTCCTGAGGCTCCCATCCCCGAAGCTGAAACTCAGGCTGAAGACGGCGGGGAAGCTACAGAAAACACGCCACCTGAAGTAGAAGAGAAGTCTGTAGTTGAACCACAGGTAGCTGAACCAGTAGCTGAAGCCTTGGGTGAGGGGGAAACAATCACTGAAGGGGATGTGAAGGCTACACGGGACGGAGCCGGCGAAGCAGAAACGCCAGCGGAAGTGGTGGTAGACGGTACGCCTAAATCGATCAGTGCAGCAGAAACTCCGACTGAAAGCGAAATCAAAGGCGCGGAAGAACTCACCAGCAAAGTGGAAACACACGTCGAAGAAGTGAAAGCTACTGAGGACACTGCAGCTGACGCGGGTACGACGACTGTGGATGACGCGCAAGCAACCGGGGAGCCTGTTAGACAAGCTGATACGCCTGTTGAAGGAGTAGACGAAGCTAAAGCTGATGCGGGAAGCGAAGGACAAACGACGCCTTCGGCAGAGGAAGAAGGCACTGCATCTCCGCTCGGAGAGACTGAGGCACCGGTCCAAAGCGTGCCGCAGGATACAGGAGGTGCGATGCAGCAGGGGCAACCGCCAGCTGGTGGGGAAGGAGACGTTACTGTTATTCCGATAACAGCTGGGACCACGAAGGCTGAAGATGTGCAAGCTGTGAAGGATTCGCCCGTTGCTACGGAACAGATTACTACGGAACAGATGTCTACGGAGCAGATACCGACTGCAGGAGCGCCGCCGTCTGTGGGAGAACCGCAAAACGTTGTTGAAGGGTGAGCGGTGGAGGTGTGATGTTTGCCATGTTCTATATTTTGAGGCTGGGAAGGATGATCTTTTCTGGGTTGATGTGTGTGAGCGTTAGATAGGGCTGCGTTGTACGTTATCATTGGAGTGTTATCTGTAGGTTGGCTGTGACCTGGAGGTAGGAGCATCTCAGCAAACTCCACACACAGTGAACGACTTTCGTATAACAAAGTCTTTTGTCACCGCTGAGGGATCTGGTCCCACTGGGTGTAGAAATCATATAGTAAACAGATCCCCTTTTGTCGAGTTTGCTGCAATGTTTGCAAAATACTGTACCTTCGTACGAAAAAGGTATACGGCCCTCATCTACGAAGACCGTCTGATACCTTCTACCGCCGGAAGGCCACTGTCGTAGTGTTCCGTGGTGAGCATTCCGGCTTTTGACTTATGTGTACAAAGTAGCAATCTTAACCCTTTATCCTAACCTTTTCCATCAGCGTGTGTGAAAAAATCAAAGCTAAAAGGCAGAGTTCTCTTATCAGGGACTTGACCGGTTACCGACAGGTAAAAAGGATTGGCATCCGTCTGTTGCTGGACTATTTAAATACCTTCCCTTTGTCCAAGACGTTGATCTGATTGCAATGAGCAGCAAGCCAGGGTGATCGAATCGTTTTGACCGCTACTCCTTCTAACAAGACTCCATCCTCTCAGAATTCTACAGCATCTAGACCACACACGTCCTCAACGAGCTCGGCGGTCACATCTACAACTTCAGCCCACTCGTCTACCTCGAAAACACGGTTTGGGTTACCAACAATTCTTTCCAAGTGGCTTGTGTCACTGAATCCGACCGCAACCGCCGAAATAGCGTTATGCGGACTGAATAAGAATCTCTTTGCAACAGACTCCGCATTGAATCCACTGTGTCGAACAAGGATGTCGTCGTCGCCATCACCAAGCAAGACGATATGATTGGCTTCGAACGGTGTCTTCAATAGCTGTTGTATGCATCCGAAAATACCAAAGGCGACAAACGTTCTTCTATAACCAACCTTTTTGGCTCCGTCAACCTTGAGAAGGAAATCCTCCGCATCAAGTGTCAGGTCGCTTATCACATCGGAACGAAGACCATACTGCAAGGCAGCAAATTGTGATTGTTCGTCAAGCGAGATAACTCCAGCAACCAGCTTCACAAAGTCTTTTTGAAGTTGGAAGTTTGTAGAGTTTATTGTTCGACTTCCATCAAGGGCAAAGCAGACGTTTGGGTCGCAACCACCACCAGCTACCTCCCCAAAGGCACGCGCAAGAGACATCATTGCCGATGGGCTTCGCGTGAGAGGAGTGTCAATCCGTTCAAGACGTTTTCTTGCTGCTTCTGCTCGTCGTCGAAGTCTTTCTGGAGCCATGGTTGGGAGCTCTCCAAGCCCGAATGGAAGCTTGACGGATGCCATGGCATGAGCAACAAACAAAGACAGCAACGAGAAGAACAACAGAGTTGCGAGGAACCTCATGGTGAGAAATGAAAGCTGAATACTGGCGTTTGGAATGAGTGCAAACTCCGAAATGTTAATGAGAATATTGAGAGGCTGGTGAGGTAAGCTGTTGGGCCGAGTCACCTTAAGAAGGAACTGGGACGGATATTGACAACACTACTTCAAATGCATTTTGCAATCAGGCTCCCACTTTTCGTGTAGACGTGTATCTTTGTCACTGTATGAAGAAAGTAGAATGTACAAGATGGATCCAGCATTGCACGGGCATGCACATTCTTACTTCCTTATCCACCCTGCATAGTTGTAGCCAGTATGTTTCAACGAGGTCGAAGAGAATTACAGGAGCAACTAGGTACTTGTCATGAATTTGTTTGCTGTGTCCGGGCAACTACAAGGGTACTCCCCGGCGGTGAAAATGCTTTTCCACATTCGCAGTAAAACTGCGTCTGTACAATGTACAATTGAGTACTAGCTGGTTCTTGTTTGTTTGTTGTAGGTCCCTTGTGGATACCCGGTTGCGAATCCATTTTCGCTTCTACCAATTTGCGCGAGGGAAGACGGACACACCTCGAGAAAGTGGATCCGCTTGTGCCCAAGTACTTAGTTCTTGCATCGTTTATAATAATCAGAGTTTCTTGACCCATATCAGAAGAGAAGGCCTTTCGAATTTATGTGGCGCAATTTAAGTTACACTTTCAGTAGCGTTTCCTAGACTAGGAGGGGCCCTTACCTGAACGCATTTCATTTCGTGTAAGCGAATGCTTAATGTGATGGAATGCTTAGTCGAAGCTTCAGAGAACTTCACAAGATGTGTATAGTATACATTGTATACCTTGAGAATGAAGCATTCCACCAATAGCCCCAGTTGAATCAAATCTTGCTGAGAAATGAAGACCAAATTCAGTGATGAACCACCATCGTAATGAATTTGCACACCGCAATTCTGACACAATCATTTCACAAGCAGTACAAGGGTATGAGCAGACCACTGCGTTCATTTAGAATATGTTCTGATCATGAATCCAGTAAGGGTTACCCTTTGTAATGCTAGTCGATGGGAATCTACATGGAATTCAATCGCAGTTGCTTGCGCAACCATTCTGATATATCACAATGATGACAGTGATAAGAGACAGCCCATTATCTTTTCAATCAACGAATACCCAGCAACCGATAACAATGATTTATTTATATGAAGGCGTCAAGCTTCGTGCAAATCATCCAGGTCTACTCACAACTGATTATCATTGATCATCTTGCCCACGTGATCAACTAAAAGAGATGAACATACTCGGGCCCTTCTGCCTCTCTGATCATGTGCTCCCTTCCTGAGTTCATTGATCCTCCGTATAGTATCAGAACAGGGCAAACTCGATATCGTATCTGCGGATTACATTCATGCTTTTGGAAGTGCCACTGATACTTGTCCTTGTAGAATTCGCTCATGCATGACGCATTGTTCTCACTTCAAAAACAGGGGTAGTTATAAATTGTTGGCGAACCTAAATGATAGCACTACACAAGGGTAACTGAACACGTGTTCACTATCTAGGTTACAAGCGATTGTGACCAAAACGAACAGTTCAAGAGATGAAGCTCGATGCCTTTCATCCTTAAAAGCAAAAGCGGAGCGACACAAATTTGTACAATGTTTCAGAAAAACCATTGTAAAAAGAGTTGTAAAAACTGTATTACGCTCACTCTGGATCTGTGGAAAGGAGATAGTGGAAGAGAACGAACTGGTTCTAACATGCCATGGACAAGAACAAAATTCAAATCAAACCATTGGTGGAGAGAGTGAAGAAGAGGAAGTGTAATAGGCGTAGACGAGTGGAAAGAAGTAATAATTCATATCATGAGTTCAGTATTACAACAGTACGAGAAATCTCGAAAGCCAGAACCCTCATAGCAGTATGGTACTATATCTGAGCATCAGCATCTAACCATTCACCGAACGTGAGCGAACTTGAGCAGAACATAGAGAAACTCGCAACTCATCACTCATTACAGAAAGAACAGATATTGAGCAAGAGGGAGTATATGATAATGTGAAAGTCAGCATAACTGGGTAACAAGAACACACTGTCCTGATCAGTTCCCGCAATAGTTTCCAGCAAACTACGGTTGACGTTTCCGAATCCAACTGCCACAAGACGCTCGTCTTTGACTTCTGCCAACACTTCATCCAAAAAGCCCAGCGCAAAGTTGGCCTGTCCATCTCCTAACACGAAGATGGTTCCTTTTGCACTCTCAGCTTCACCGCGACGAATCCTGCGAATACAAGTTGCAATTCCCGCTCCAATAAACGTTCGACTGGCGTTGGCTTGCTTTGCGGTTTCTAGACTTGTGAGAAACTCTGTTATGTTACTTGTTTCTAGTGATATGGGACGATTGGCTAACCCGTACTGAACAGCTGAAAACTCGGCTTCATCATCAAGGGCAGCAAACGAAGCGAGAAGTTTGACGAGATCTTTCTGAAACTGGAAAGCACTGGGAGATATGGACGCACTTCCATCAATTGCAAAGCATGAACGACTGTCACATTTGCCATGACGAACGATGTTTTGCTGAATCTTTAACACGAGAGATTCTCCAAGTTCCTTAGCGACTGTGTTATCTTCGGTTAAGGCCTGGGTGCGTGCTTCGAGAAGGGACTTCCACGGTTCTGTCAAAGGATCTCTCTGAGGAACTGTGGTAGAGAGTGAAAGAGAGAGAAGGAGAATGAACGAGATGAACTTCAAGAATATCATTGTCAGTCGTTGGGTTGATCGGGGTTGACGGAAGGGGAAGGCTTGGCTCAGGGGATGCGAGACGGCTACATGGAAGGGCTTTCGCAACTTTGAGCGTCATGGCTGACACGGCATGTGGGCAACGAGAGTGGGGGTGTGAGTGCCAGTAAGAGTCGGAGGGCGGGCCAACACGCCATCATGTCTGGGTTCTGAGGCACTGCTGTACCTTTGGTACAGCTCGTGTAGGTTTGGACAAAAGGGCAGTGGAGTTTCACCTGTGAAACACCGAGCATTTTGGTTTCTGCTGTTTTGATTGGCGGTATCATGTGCTCACCGCATGCTATTATTGTGGTAACTTAGTACAGTTAACTTGCTGTACATTTATGTTCTGTTAGCCGTGGTGATGATTCATCAAGGTCATGTTTTATTAAACGCATGACGCATCTAATTAAATAAGAAGACAACCAGGATGCTGGTACACTGTATTCAAGAGATGCATCCCCATCCCCATGATTCTGCGCTTCTCCCTTGATCTGTTCTCTGCTGGGGGAAGGTTTAGCGGTAACAATCTAACCCTTTAGTCAACGCTTGGGCAACCGGTATCACGTAATTGGTTCTCTACAAACGGCAACTTCAAGGCTTGGCCCTTCCAGTTAAATTCATCGTGAGCAGGCTTTGTCGACATCCTACACAACACTGACGCCACGCTTTCCCTACTAGATACATGTTTCGTACATTGTGTTTGATGCATAGCCGAGCATCTCACAAGCAAGCCAATAACATCCCTTGAACATGCCATTGGCATTTCCCTAGAATGCGCATGTGCGTATCCCTTCACCGTACCAGATGAAAGCTCCCCTTTATCTCATGCAACTACGGCTACATTCAGAGCCCTCGTCATGTACCATCATCTCGTCTCACTAAGAGAACTCTTGTAGCCACTCCCGAGTCTTCGCTTAGAACTTGCTGTCTTTTCATGATATGCTTAAAACCAAACCCGATTCTGTTTGGTAAAGCGTGGCTTTGGACCTACTTTTTCTCAGTTATCAATGCTTTGATTTTGTAGCTCGCTCGCCAATAAGAAATTCATTGTTCCATATCCTTGTTTTCGGAATCAATGTGATCTTCTCCTGCATCTGATCGACCCCCGTCGTACAAAAGTTTCGCCACCTATCTTATTCAAATTTGTCATGGGTTATGCTCTTTCCATTCGTGAAAGACAGGTATGCTTCGGAGACATAAACGCAATTCAACACTTTCTTTTGATCATGGCACCATTCGCCAAAAACATGCCAGTGCACGGAAATTATGGCAGATCGCTTTGAGGAAAGAAAGCTCCTCCGCGTCACTCGTTCCTTCTATGCTTATTATTCACACTTTTTCTAAGGCTTTTGCCTTCAACCCAAAGAGTCACACTTGCCTTTGAATTGCTGGAGTATACAATGACAGAAGCTAGGCTTGATAATTGTGCGTAACTTTAGTATTTCTGACTGAAAGGCCGTGGAAGGCGCTTTCTCTACGTCTTTGCTTTGACTGCATACACCCGAATCTGTTGGTAATCTGCATAGCCGGAACTAGTACCCTACAGAGCTCTCCACCCGGGCTACTACTCCGGACAGCGTGGTATACCATAACATCGTTGCTAACATGTTCATTTGATTCTCTATATAAGCCTGGCAGCACTTCTGTTTTCATCTTTCTATCTCCTTCAGCAACCTCTTTATATATACAGTACATCTTGAAGAAGCCGACCATGTTCCGCCCAATTATTCTTTTCTTTGCCTTATGCGCTGCCGCATTCGCCACGGTCACAACTACCAGTGCTGACCGCCGAATTGATGAACTTGATACTCCGCTAACTAAAGGCACTGCTAATGAAGCCGAAGTGCAGCTGGCACTGCAAATTGCCGAAAAGACAAGGTGCGATCCCAATATTTGTTTCGCAGTCGATGGGTCTGGTTCCATGGACGTTACTGAGTTCCAGCTGGAGAAGGACTTCACTAATCTTGTTGCAGCAGTTGTCGCGTATGACGAACAGGCCCGATTTGCTGCAGTTCAGTACGGTCTGCGTCCTAAGTTCATCAGTCGTCTCACTGAGGATGCTGATGCTTTCTTGGAAGCAGTCCATTATACTGAATCTCTAAACGCTCCAAGGACTTTCATCGCCCCGGGTCTTGCTGGATGTATCAGACAATTTTATTACTTGAAAGGTGAGCCGAAACATATCGTTCTTCTTGGTGATGGTCGTAGCAATTTCGACTCCAAACTGCCGCCATTGGATCCGGTGTCTATCGCTCAGGCTTTCCTTGCCAACCCGAACAATACTATTTCTGCCGTTGGTGTGGGATTCGATGCTGATGATACTATGCTTACAAACATTGCCGGTGGTGAGGAGAACGTGTTCAATGTTGGACAGTGGCTGGAGGTCACGACGGTGCTCGCGGAACTGGTTGGAGAAGTGTGTGGCTTGGATGCTGTTGAATTCTAATTCACCTTCACCTGCAAAGTGCAGATGAACCCACCTGTTTCATGCTGATGGGTGTTTGAATATGAATATCCACCCAGTAACGCTATCTCATATTGTAAAACTGCTCCAGCTTACTAGGTACGCGATATCGAAAGTCGCCTTCAGAGGTACAGACTTCAATTTGAGCTGGCGCTCTCGTTTCAGCTTGGAATAGTAAAGAACTTTACAGTACTTTCTCGGCACCTTTTGGGGTTTTTTGTACCCTTTGGTATCCTTGCTACTGGATATGTAGCCAAAAGGTTACCGTTGTTTGTAGTCGGAACCTAATAAGACTGTAAAACCTTCACGTTTGCATATCATTACAAAGGGTACAATCCTATCTCCCCAGAAACATAGGTAGATGTAGGCAGAACAGTGAACGGTTCTTTATCCCTTTCACTCACAAAGAATTATATATTATTATCCGTTAATTATCCGTTAAGGGCTACAATATTAGTAGGAGTTATGTTGCAAATCGAGTTCAAATATCGGGCCATGACTCGAGATTTGAACTCAATGTGCAGCATAACGTGCTTAGCTCACTGTCGCCAAGGTCACGACCTGGAGCACAAAGCTGTATCTATTAAGACCACACAATCTATATTTTGTAGTCTGATTTTTGAGCTATTAAATGAAGCTTTCAGAGTTCTGTTCACGACCTATGCGATCCAAAACGTAACAAGTGATATTACTGTTTATGTTACGTATTACTCACCAGCGGATAGGAAATATGAGCTGTGATAAATGCAGAGCATGATACAGCTTGGTACCCCGGCGGCCTCAGCTTGGCAGCCCCGTAGTTCATGTATCTGATATTTCATTTGCCCCGCAGTTCAAATATCTGATATTTCATTCGCCGCACTGGTCAAATATCTGATATCGCTGCCAGTGAGATAACTTGGAAAGACGTCTGCACACGTTGCAGGTCCAATGACATGTCTGCAAAACGCCAAACGAGTGTCACAATTGGCCTCTGTATATATCTGTTCACATTTTTGGAACCGAAAGCGTTAATTAGTGTGTAGCGTTTTCTCTCAATGAGAAAGCGCAGCTCCCCACCGGCAGTCACCATCCAGTCCGCATACTTTCAGAAAGGTGAACAACGCAGGAATATCTTAGTAGATAGAGTATGAAAGACTATGGGTTTAGAACGTTGCACAAAATGTACAGAAACACAATCATAGGTAGGGAGTATACAGGACGTTGTGACTGTGGTAGAAAGATGAAACAAAATTAGTTGGAGCTATCATATCAAAACGTAATGATGAAGAGGAATATTTCCGTTCAATGCTTGACTACACCTGGCAGCAGATGGAGTGGTGGAAAGCATACGGAGAGAAAGATAAGGAAGAGAAAGAGAACGTGGAGGATGCGCTGTTCGAGATCGAAGGGTGGAAAAGAATTTATGCAGAGTTGATGCCGAAATGGCCTGCGGCATTTCTTTGAAAGGGGCGAGGTTCAGAGGTTGTGAGCAGACATCCCCTCGAATGCACTCATTCTAACAATACTAGATGCTGCTATTGTATAACAGTTTTTGATTAATGGTCTAGTATCTGCTTACCCAGAGCCAGTCCGTTCTGTTGAACAGAATGTGGAGTTCTCCACATAGCAAAAACTGGTGGACAGTCTTCCGGTAAACCGGGAATCTTTCTCAACACTTCAAAGCCATGCTTCCTATAGAAAGTCAAATTCATCTCATTCGATGATTCCAAGTACACCGGAATAACCTCTCTGTCACATTGCTGTAACATCTTGGAAATCACCCGGCTTCCATTGCCTTTTCCACGAGTTGCTTCATCGGTACCTATGATGAATAAATGCATGTGTGGCTCGATAGGATGCGCCTCTTCCACAACCTGCATTAAATTGACGAAGCGGAGAGCGTCCCATCCGAGGGCACGGAAAAGCGGGATCACAAATTGCACTTGCATGGGAAACGGCATTTTCCAGTGGCCCACATGATGCCATATGGCTACCGTACCATCATCTTCTGACACATGAACGGCAGTTTGGCCAGCCGGTCGTGACAGTTCGAGGTTCAAAGCGGCCTCCATTACAATCCTGTATTTATGAGAATGTGAAATTTCATTTGAAGTGCAGATGTAGTTGAAAAGCGGGTCATGCTCGAAGGCTGATGCTAGTGAAACTGCCAGCTTTTGTACCGAGGTGGAATCCATGTTTGTGTAGGTGCGCACGTGCTGCCTCTTAGGGATGGCGCTGAGGCATACCGTTTTCAGATTGGGAGTGCTGCATGTACGGTGGAGGATTGGTCTCCGTGCTGATTTGCTAATGGCTGGGTTCTGTGCTGGGTATCGCAACGATTTGGGAGATGGTGAAAGAACGAATCCAGGGTTCCGAGTGTGCATAGGGATTGAGGTGGCGTTCATGGCGAAGACTGAAAAAGGTATAGGTGAGTGAGGATCGTGCGGAGAGCACATTTGCGATATCAAGCGAAAGGTATTTAAGTTGGATGGTCGGTCACCCAAGCTGAATAAGAAGTTCGAGCAACACTCCATGAATTGTAGAAGCGGGCGTGCCGCTCACAGTCTATAAGGTTATGGAGGTGTTGACCGACACGGCGCGTACGATTTCCTCCAATCACGGATTCGAATCTTTCCATGGGTGCATCACGGGGCGTGGACGCCTGTGCAAAAGCTCTGCAAGGACCTCAAATGGCGGATGTGCAACTTGCGTACCCAATCACGTGTTCACATAACTTGACGACGTGTGCTGCTCGTGGTCATTCCGGTATTTGCTGACTCATCGCGGCGAGTGGCAGATGCCAGCTGTCACTCGTGCAGAAGTTGAGATATGATGCATTGTTGTAAGGAGAACGTTTGAAGCAGTGCTGCCATGCTTGGATCCTACTACCCTTCGAGCATCCTCTGAAGCTATAACAATCATGGTGGTTAAAGGACAACGGTTATGGGGTTAGACTGCTAACCCTTAACCTCAAACCAATTAGTAAACATAGATTTACCTCTCGATATCTGCAGAATCATCGCAGACTGCCTGTATTCTATATCCAGATTAGACATCCATTCATCCATCCATCGTCGTCGCGACATCCTTTACTGTGGCGAAAGCTGGATTTTCTTGATGAAATGATCAACCGAGAGCCTCCACTCCGGATACGTAAATTCATCTACTTCAGTGCGAGTGTAGGAGAAGCTCGACGCTTGATCCTTATTGAAACCTCTTAAGAACGGATGCTTCTCATCATTGCAGTCAAGAATTGTACTAAAATAGCTCTTTATTGCAAAAACTTTGCCTTCGACCTGCTGAGCATGTATGACATAGCTCCAATCTCGACTACGAAACTGTCACCTAACAGGTCCAAGATACCCTTCTTACTCTATACCAGACGTCGCTTGAAGACTGTTGTTTGTATCGAGCCCATGGGTGGTAAAATGTTTCCACCATCTTCCGTCAAGAACTTGCTCTTGATACAGAGCATTGGGAAACCATTAGTCCTTCAGTTCCTCTTATTGATCATGTATCTCGAACGGGCTTTGGGGGTCTCCAGACAGAGAACATGGGAGGGCAGTCCTCTGGCAAACCAGGAATCACTCTTAATACATCGAAGCCGTGTTTCTTGTAAAACGATAGGTTCTTCTCATTGGAAGACTCCAGATAGACTGGAATACCATCGCTATCACACTTCCGCAACATCTCAGAAATCACACTACTCCCGCCGCCCTTTCCTTGCATCGACCTTTCAGTACCGATAATGAACAAGTGCATGTGCGGCGGTTCTAATTGGTGAACCTTTTCAGCGACATTCATAATTTTCATAAATCGGAAAGCAGCCCATCCGAACACACGGAACATGGTAAAAACAAATACCAGCTCCATGTATAACGGCATTTTCCAGTGTCCTACATGATGCCATACCGCTATTGTACTGTTGTCTTGGGACACGTGAATAGTAGCCTGTCCGGCTGAGCGAGATAGCTCAAGTCGTAAGGTAGTACGCATCATGGCCAAGTTCTTCTGATAATTTGATTCTGTGTTCGGACCACTCATATATGTGATAAACGGATCATCTTGAAAGGCAGATGCAAGAGAAGAAGCCAATTTGTGAATCGAGCAGGGATCAGACTTGGTGTAAACACGTACGCGTTGTGTTGGGGCTGTGGTAGAGGCCTGCACAGTTTTCAAGTTAGGCATAATGGCGGTGCGATAGAGGAATGGTCGAGTCGCTGTTTTATAAGAGAGTGGATTGCTTCCGCGATGAGAGAACAGTGGGGGAGATGAAGCGAAGATGAAGCCGGGCTGGCGGCGGTGGGGCGGGTGCATAGGAAACATCATGGCGTCTGGTGTGCTGAAGAGAAGGACGGGTGCGAGAGGGCACGGCGGGTATTTGTGCTACTTTTGAGTTGGTGGATGAGGTCCACCTGTAACTGTTGCGCAAGCAAATGAGACTTCTTTGCTTGGCACCGGTATCTAATGCTGCGCACCCGCAGGTCTGTGTTCTGCACAACCGACGGGTGTGCAGCATTAGATACCAGTGGCGCGGCAACGTTGGACAAATTGTAAGATTTTCAGACATCAAACGTCATCAAACCGAACACTACAATCAAACATCGCATTCAAGGCGTGCTCGATCGCGCGACACGTATACCTTTATGTCGTGAAATAATACGTTAAAAAAAGGGGCGGCCTGTAGTGGTAGCTAGAGACGGCCCAAAAAGGAAGGTTCAAGTAAAGTTGATGATGATAAAACGGGTTGGGGAACAGACGAGAGGCGAAAGCCGAGCTCTGTCCCCTCCTTTTATACTCAGAGCGAAAGACGCTAGTCGTCTTTCTTAGTAATGAGAGTCCTAACATGCTCGCACAAAAAGCGGCATTGTAAGCAGCCATCGCACCATCCTCGGGGATGGTGAGAAGGATGGACGCTTTCTCACCATCCCCAAGGATGGTGAGATGGTCCACTACATCTCCTTCTTCCTCACCATCCGACAAGGACGGCAAAAGGAGATTTATCCTCACACCTTAACCTGCTATCGCGCCACACGACGAGATGCTGTGATACATTCCCTCCAGAAGTTCTCACGTTGCTTCTCCATCATTGCAACCGCCGGTACACATTTCCTTGGTTTCTGTTGTGCAAGGCGCGGACCCTCTCACAATGAAAAGCTTATGAGAGAAAAAAAACAACCGTAGCATTTATGAGCAGAGAAGAACATTCCACTCCACAACCTCGATCCCAAAGGAAAGAGAGAAGAGCAGGAGACGGTACTTATAGCCAGACAAAGGGAGTCAAACGCGGTTGCAGACCTTAGGCTGGGCGATACTGTACTAGTCGCAACTAGCCGATACTGAGCCATAACAAAAGGCCTTGCAATATCGGTAAAATGCAGCACTTTCATACTCACGCAGGCTTGATTTACGTAGTTGCCCAGAGCAGGTACGTGATGAGTTGTGCAGCTCCAATTGTAAGTTTGCCTCAACGGTCGTGAGCGCTGCTGGACCAAAGCTTCTAATTAGATGGCGAAAGGTCATAAAGAAAACAGCAGCGTAGTTAAAAGGGCTAGTTGAGTAAAGGCAAGGCCTACGAAGAGGGTAGAGCCTTTGTAGCCATCATTTTCTTGTTTATGCTTGGAGTTGCTGACGTAAGTTGCAACAGTACGGAAGCTACTTGCACTGCGCACCGTCCACTTCACACGTGCCCTCGGTAATGTTCTGCCTCCCTTTATACTTCTCCCACTCCGTTTTAAACCGGCTTATCTTGTTCTCTACCTCGGTCGCTATTTCCTCCCAAATTGTGTCCTGGGATATGTCATAATCCAGATGTTTCTGCACCAGCTCCTCAGCGGTCATGATCCCAGAGTCCATAAAGAAGTTGTGGTACACCTGTTTGCAGCTACTTTTGTTTTCCTTGCACTTCTGGAACAGTTTCTCAGCCATCAAATAACCAAATGAGTATTGCCAGTTGTAGAACGGTGTGTCGGTTTTGTAGTAGTGCAGAGTTTTGTATGCGAAATAACCCATTTCGTCTAATTCACTAACCGCATCTCCGTAGTACTGTTTCCAAGATTCCACCATGAGATCGTTCACCACCGACTTCGAGAGCTTCCCCTTCTCGACTTGTTCATGCATTTTCACTTCAAATTCGAATCTGGTCGGGCGGTGCAAGAGGTAATCTGCAACTCGTCTGTTGGTTCTGTAGTGGGCGGACACAGAGTCTTTCAAATCATTTGCTTCCGACAGCATCTTGTCATCAATGATGGCCTCAAAGAACAAACTTGCCGTCTCTGCAAGATTCAATCCAAAGATCATCTGGGACAGGGGGAGCCCCTTCATGATTTCCACGTGATAAGCATGCCCAAGTTCGTGAGCAAGAACGTTCAATTTCAATCGACCACCATTGAATGAATCCATGTACACCACAGGAACCTTTTGCACTGGAAAGAATGCACAGTGCCTGAATCAATGCAAACATAGTTTTGATATTTGTTAGTGGATTACAATCTCGCTCAATCGTGTACGTGGGAAGTAGTTCACAAACTTACGCTCCAGATTTCTTAGTATTTCCAATAGAAGCTTCGATCAACTTGTCATCTCTCATACCTTTCACAAACTCACGGGCCTCCGGAACGTACTCGCCGACTACCTCTGCGATCAAGTCGATCGCTTGATCAAATGGCACAAGGTCTTCCTCTGTCTCCAGGGGTGATGATGCCCATAAGTCCCACGGATCCAATACCTGTTTTCCCCATGCTTCTGCCTGGATTCTCAATGTCCCACGATTGTCCTTGGCATGCTTTTCGATCATTCTGAACATGGCGTCGTGGGATGGTTTCGTCATACGAGCTGCAGAAAGCGTTTCCGTGAGAGAAGAAGCGTGATTTCGAAGCTTGTCGTTCGTAAAACGCCACTTGGTGATAGAGTTGAGTGCAGCTGCAAGCGGATTCTCGATGGATAGCCATCCCTTGCGCTCTGCCATCCACGCTTGGTGACGGGTCTCAGAATCTGGGTGGTCTATGAGGGAAATGACAGCTGCCAATCCCATCTCTTCCTTCACCCCGTTCAGCTCGAGTGTGACGTTGACAGCTGAGCTGCAATCTCCCCACACAGCCTTCCACGCAGTGAAACCAGGGTCAGACAAACCGGTGATGATATTCTCCTCGGCGAAAGACAGTGCGTGCGGCTTCAACTTGCGAGCTTCTCTGAGGAAGAACTCGGCTTCCTTGGCCGACTCGTCACTGTTGAGAAATTCTTCGAACACTTCGTCCTTGCAAAGCTTGAGAATGATCGCGGCGGGCAAATGAGCCTGGAGGAACGGTATAAGGATGTTATTAACTTTACCACCGAAAACTTGTGCGTCTCGGTCGGTACCGTCTACGTTCAGGCGTTCGCTCACATAAACGCCAGCATCGAAGAGAAGAGCAAATCCTTTCCAGTAGTTCTTATTCATGGAAACAAGGGCAGGAATAAGCCTCTCCTCGTGCGCCTCTGCGAGAGTGATATCGCTAGCCTTGTCAACCAGATGTCGAATTTCAGAAGCGGTTTCGTTCATAAGCTTACCGCATTCCTTGGCCTCATCAAGATTGCTAAGCAAGCTCGGATCTTCTGTGGAAGAATATGGCAAGACCCAGGAAGGACCTTGGTACTGGTTTTTTGGCGAAGGGTCAAGAGATGCATGGGTGAAGGCAAAGAAAACCGGGAGAGTACAGACAATGAGCAACGCTGCTTTGGATTGAACGTAGAACATAGCCATACTGGTGTGAAGAAAACGAGCACACTGCGATCGCTTCAGCCAGATGGGAGGTAGATTAGCGATGGGGTGACCCTTGGTACCAGGGTAACTCGGTTTTATAGACAGTGCCGATTATCATGAATTGCATTGAGCGTACGTGCAGCACCGCACCTTACCCTTGTACGACAAGCTATCATGCGTGACATTATGGACTGTCGAGGTTATAGGCTTGCCTGCCGTATGGCGGTCATAACTGAAGCTCAGCTTATGAATCCGGACGCCTTGGGCCTTTCTGCACTGCAAGAAGGACAGCAAGTTGGAGTACTATGCGGTCAAAACATTTGAGAATTAACCTTACAGCTAGAGCAGCAGCTGTCTCTTCGTTGTGGTCGAATCATGAGCGACCCCAAAATCTTCGAGAACCGACAGTGTTGATAGTATCAACACTGTCGGTTCTCGAAGATATTGATACTGTCATTTTACGACGCACGTCCGCCATTGGCGCCGTGCTACAGTATGTAACCTCCCGCCAAAAATGCACAGCCTTTCGGCGCCGGATCCGTCTCGCGGACCGAGGTGGGCAGCACTTTTGGTGTTGTCGACTTGAAGGAAGGCGACAAACGGGAAGTTCGTTTTCTCTTCGTGCAACACAGCTGATATCGCTGGGTATACAGTACATTGGTAACCCTTACCGTTGGTACGAGTGGTACTGGTAGTTGCATTAATCACAGCGTGCGGCCTTGTTTGTTCAAAGAAGATGATGAGCACCTTTCTATCGACAGAATAATCAATGCTCCCGTACTGGATTCGCGATAGAGCAAGCTGTAAGAGACTCTTACATGCATGTTTAATTGTGTTTCGCTGATGTCAGCGGTACACATCTGATTCCATGATGCTATGTAGGGGCATACAGTTTCTACGTTTTAGCGTGGATTATACCAGTACCCTGAGGTACCGTTGGTGCATACAGCTAAAAGGGTTACCATTGAACTGCTTCCGTAGCTGTGTGAACGAGTGCGTGAAACTTTGCTTCCGTTGCGTCATCGGTCGGAGACGCTACCGTGTGGTTCGTCGGACTTCTCGGAGGAAGCGAGGGAATATGAGCCGCAAATCTGTTGCAGCCCGCGTAAGGCACATTCGACGATTGTTTATGAGACTCGAATGCTTATCTTCAAACGGGAAAAGCTCGAAGGCACAAATCTCCGCATCACACGCAGTCTCACGGGGCACTATGGCGTCCAAAGAGAGCCACAATCTAGGGTTTACCATGATCTTTGTACAACTTGCTTCCAGCGTGACAACCGTCACAACACCCCACGTACTATAATGTTTGTATTACAGAATGAAAACGGCCAGGGTATCTTTGATCACCTCTTGTAATGACCCATCCACCGCTCCAGCATCCTGGCGCAGGGGTACCTATTAGGTTACCCACTTATGATAACGGCACCCCGACGGCGGCTGGGTGGTTAAATGACCCAGCCGTGTGCCAGGATGCCCATCGACCGGAGAGGTAGTCATCCATTTCTCTGAAAATTGAGAAATGATTCCCCGTGCAGCTAGGCGCGGCAGTTCGACACATCTTGCCACACCGATCTCGTCAATGTGGGTATGTCAGGAGCAACACCTCCCAAAGGGCAAACGCCGCCGGTGCTTCCAGTCCTTGACGCGGCCACTACGGCCGCTATTAGCGCTCTCTTTGACGCTAAGCTACAGGCTGCATTCGCAGCTCATACCAATGCTGCTCCGCAGCCAGGTCCAGCGAGCGAAGGCGCGTCACCGCTGTAGCTGTGTCTAGCTTTGTGGCTTCTCTACTGTCTTCCCCTTCCCATCATGCTGGTGAAGGCAGATCAGCGAGGTCATTTATTTGGTGCCTCCAGTCGGGACCAGTGGACTGTAAACCACGTCCCAACTGGTGGCCAGCGTGTCTCCATTCACACCGTCCCTCGCAAGCAAGTCATTCGGCGCAGATTGCGACTAATCTACTCTATGATTATGAAGCATAGTAACCACCATTAAAAACCTGTACCACAGCAAAACCTTATAGGAAAAATCCGCAGTGTAGGAAAAGGTATGATACTCTTACTACATCCAATACTAATCACCATGAAATATACGAATCTACTTTCAAAACAAAACTTGGTAGTATAGAAGCAAAGTTAGTTAGAAATCAACATATTCAGATAATACTTACAAGTAGCAGTACTACTTTGTCAACCCACAAAGTAACGTCAGTCTCCTGAGCTTGTCAAAGACAACAGGCTTAGTGAATATGTCGGCAGCTTGCACATCAGTTCTTATTGACTTCACGTCAATTATCTTGGTCTCCAGCAGCTCTTTTATGTAGTGATGTTTTAGAGCAATACGCTTGTTCCTTTGCGAGACCTTTGGACTCTTCAAGATCGCCAAAGCAGTCGAACTGTCCTTTGCTATGGATATAGGGTACATTTGAGGTTCATCATCCAGGACTAATTCGTTGCGTAGTTCCCAGAATATTCTACGCAACCACATTAGTGTTTTTCCACAATATGACATTGCAATGTACTCTGCCTCTCCAGACTACAGAGCAACAAGAGTTTGCTTCTTGGTCGTCCACATTACAGGTGCTTCGTTCACCTTTATTAATAATCCTGTCGTAGACTTTCTCTTCTCACGACAACCGGCCCAATCTGAGTCACAGTATGCGTCCATTGGTGCTGTGTTATTAGTGGGAAAGAACAAGTAAAGACCCTTTGTACCCTTCAAGTATCTCAGTACTCTTTTCGCATGCCAAAAATGCCTCATGTATGGATCATGGACCTGCCTTGCCAGCATTGAAGCGGCAAACATGATGTCTGGCCTCGATGAGACGGCTAAGTATATCAAACGTCCTACCAGTTGCCGGTAGCGGTCATGTACGCCTGATGGAATACGCCGTTCGTCCTCTTGACGAGCTGTGATGTCGCATTGTGACGGCAATGGAGTTCGAACAACTTTGGAGTTAACCATACCATTTTCCAGCAGTATCTTGTCAATATACATGCTCTGTTGTACCTTTATTCCGTTCTTGTCCATCGTTATGTCAAATCCAACGAAACGTTTCGCCTCTCCAAGGACCTTAACCTTAAAGAGGTTCTGTATCTCTGTCTTAAAGTCTTCCAGAAGAGACCGGGAGTTACAAGATGTCAGTAAGTCATCAACGACCACTACGATGGCCAAGGTTCCGCTGTTGGACTTGTATATATATAGTCGGCTATCGGTGCTCGACTGCTTGAATCCCAAGCGCAATAGCTCATTGTGCATGAGAGATCCCCATATTTGACCCGCTTGTTTTGCGCCGTATATTGACTTTAGAAGCAAGCATACCTTTCCAGGAACAAATGAGAATCCAGATGCGTTTTGGGGTTGTTCCATGATTAGAGGCTCGTCTAGATCACCGTACAGGTATGAATTGCTAATATCCATAGTCTCTAGTATCAGGTCCTGATCTGCGGCCTTTGCCAACAAAAGACGAATGGTTTCAAGACGGGCAACCGGGGCGTACAATTTGTCTGGGTCGTAATCCAAGTACAGGCGTTGCAGGTCGCCCCGTGCTACGCAACGCGCTTTTGGAAGGATACGCGGACGGTCGGAGCTTAATAATTTTGCTAAGAACCTCCATAAGAATGGCAATGGTTTCATGCCAGGTTCTCTATCGATCAGCTTCCAAGTTCCTCTTTCCACCAACGCATCGTACTCTCTGTCGATTGCTTCTGCCCATCCTGGCATCACTCTGGCTTCCTCAAAGCTCTTGGGGACTCTGCCATCATCCCCGAGGTCTTTGGAGCATGAGTTTGCGATAAGGCAATGAGCAAGAGAAGTGTCTAGATGGTCTTCATCATCTTCACCCATAATTTTCTCGGCTTCGTATCGTCTGAGAGACGAGAAGTCCATAAGGTCTTTGATTGAAGGGAGGGACTCCTTGGTAACCTTGAAATCTGCCTCGCGGCACTTTATTACCTTTCCTATGGATGGGATGTATATCTTATACAGTGTCTGCGGGCATTGCATCCCCACGAAGTGTCCAGGAATAGCGCGTCGTAGGAACTTCTTATTTGTGACGGTTTCAGGCCTGTATATGAACGCGTGGCCTTCTTGCCCGAACTTCCGTAAGTTTGTGAAGTCCGGTTTTCGTCCGATCCATAAGGTGTAAGGAACCTTCATTCATGCTCGATGATTTGGTAGGCGATTTCTCAAGTAGTTTGCGTGTGAAATGGCTTCTTCCTATAGCTCTTGCGGTAGCTTAGAGCCGAACAGGAATGTTCTAGCCATCTTCCACAAGTCTTGGATGACTTTCTCTGCTACACCGTTCGATTGGTGTGCGTACGGTGGGGTGAACTCTAGTACTATGCCATTTTCCATCGCGTATGAGACGAAATCGTCTGACCTATTCTCACCCGCTCCGTAAAGGCGAACGCGGTACATTAGGTTGGGAGCTAGTTCGGTTTCCGCGCGAGCCTTGTACCAGCGGACAGATTCAAAGAATTGTTTCTTCTTACTTAGAAAGTATATTGAGCTTGCCCTTGTGTTGTCGTCAATGAGGACTTGCATATACTTCGATCCTTGTAAAGAGGTCGGGATTATGGGTCCAGTGAGGTCGGTGTGCGTTAACTCCAAAGGTCTCTGCACTACCGAGTTTGATTGCTGAAGTGGAGCACGCTTGGTGCCGGCGTCAATGCACGGAGTGCATATGACGTTGTTGAGTTCGTCTGGGGAGAGTTTAGGTACCCCTTGACACAAATCAATGCATGTCAAGAGTTTCTCTCTTCCAGGGTGTCCGAGTTTCTTGTGCCAATCCTTGGCTCTGTTGTCAGGTGCATGTGTTGCAGCTTGTACCTGTAGTGGTGATACGGGGCTCGGTAGGGGATAGAGTCCGTCCTTCGGGGTGAAGTGTTGTATGACTTGGCCCGTTGTGCGGTCTTTAATTACGAATCCGTTTGAGTATTGCACCTCGACGTAATTCACCAGGACAGATAAGGATACCAAGTTAGAGTCGAAGGTTGGGGTATGTTTGGCCGGTAACATGAGTCCGGTTCCTAAGGGTAGCTTTATTTTTCCGCAACCTACGATCTCTGACTGGTGGTCGCAAGTGTTTACTGTTTGCGAAGGTGTTTGGTGATATTCCCAGAACAACGATTTGTCCTTGATAAAAACATGACTAGCCCCAGAGTCCAGCCATGTTGGGGTTATGTTGTCCTGGTGGAGACTGGCATTAGCTAATGCTATGAATCCGCGGTAGTGGTTCCTGTCTCTGTCGCCGTGGTGGCGGTTAGCGTTTGGTCGCCCTTGGTTGTGGGCGTCGGTGAAGTTGTTATAGTCCCAAGCTCGATTTTTATTGCGTCTTTCGCCTTTGTTATGTTTATTATTATTGGAGTTTTTATTGTTGGGCTGTTGTTGGTTTTTATTTTTCTTGCGCCAACATTCGGCCCTGATGTGGCCTATGCGTCCACAATTCCAACATACAACTCCCTTCTTGTTCCCTTTTGCATCTTGCTTGCGTCGGGTTGTAGTCTTCTTCGCAGCGGGGTAAGGGTGAATGCCATCTTTCTTGGCTTCTGTAGGCTTCGTGGTATATGTCGATGCCCGATGAACACGTCGGTCCATTTCGGATCGCACAAGCAAAATGACTTGATCGTATTCCATGTTGGTTGCGTCCGCCAATAATGTGATTGCCATTAGTGAGTCTGGCAAGGTACGGAGCAGAGTCGCAGTTCGCTCCTTTTCCGTGAGTGGGTCACCCAGTCTAGCAAGTTCTAAATAGGTTGTCTCCAACTCGAGTAAATGTCTCTGTACGTCGTCGCCATCCTTGAATGTCAAGGTGCTTAACTTTTGGCGTAGGTTCAATTTGGATTGTATGTTGTCCTTCTTATATGTAGACTCGAGTTTATTCCATACCTCCAAAGCAGAGCAGTGTTCTGTTTCGAGTAGTTCCGAAACTGCGACGATCGGCTGTGAGTCAAGGTTTTGGACGATGGCCGATCTTGCCTTTCGATCGGCGTCGTCCCATCTCTTTCGAGCTGCAGCGGGTCCTTCATTTGGACGAGGTTCCGAAAGCACGAATAATGATTGGAGGGAGTGCATGAGATCCCTAATGTACATGCGCCCAAGTGTAGTAATCGGCGCCCCCTTTTAGACGGGGTATACGTTTATTTTCTTGGTAAGTCTCAGAGTCCATCGCAGAGTATCACTCAACGCGAGACTAAGGGAGACTGGCAGATAGAATTCTTCACCGGTCCCCTACCGGTTGAGGGATCCTTCTACTACTTTTGCGTAGCCGAGTCCACTGGCAGGAGATACTATCTCCGGTTCCCTAAAGTTCAGACCTCTGGCTCCGAGTAAGACTCTCTCGGTGAGATGCGATTTCAGCGGCCCGTCCAAGTTCTGCAAAATCTAGAACGAGGGTGCGTGCAACCTACGGAATGTGTAGGAGAGGTTACTAACAACGTGATATGTGTTCACCAGTTGTCCTCCTCTGATTCCTTACGGCTACTTGCGCGGCGATCTTGCTCCTTGAAACGTCCTTGCCTTCATTAAGGTCCGGACCGAACGACGAGACACCCAGTCCCCTTACGAACAGCTACACTCACCCCAGCTGAGCCAGTTATACGGCAAGTGCGCTATCCGCAGGCTTAGTTCAAGTCCCCAGTCGATTCCCAACCGGTATTCGGCTTGCGAACCTTAGCTCAGCAGAGTGCTAACTTCCCTGAAGGGTTAATAGCGGCGGAGGCCTTATTCAGGACTTTATATAATAGTTCCGGTTCACCGTCTGTGATCGTGGTCCAATGGTGAAGGCGGTTATGCGGAGCGTGCAGTAACTGCGATGTGTCGCCACTAGAAGCTTCAGGTGATCGGTCCAGACCACAAGCCAGGGGCAAGGGTTGTTCAACGACACGGTGGCTTTCAAGAAGCTTCTAGTGCGCACGCTCTAACGCAACGCCGGATACGGGGGGGGGGGGTTTGGCAGCGACTCAACAATGGGCGCAGGCGGGGGAAGGTTGTCCGGCGTGTAGAAGGCGGAGTGTGCACGGGCTGCCCGGGGGGGGGGAAGATTGTTCGAGAGCGCCACACCAGTAGGCCCAAGTCTTGCGCGGAGAACGCGGAATGTGCACGGTCTGCCGGGGGGGAGATTGTTCACGAGCGCCACACCAGTAGGCGCAAGTCTGGCGCTGAGAATGCGGAGTGTGCACGGGCTGCCGGGGGGGGGAAGGTTTTTCGAGAGTGCCACACCAGTAGGCGCAAGTCTTGCGCGGAGAAGGCGGAGTGTGCACGGGCTGCCGGGGGGCGGAAGATGGTTTGGGAGCGCAACACGAGTAGGCGCAAGTCCAGCGAGGAGAGGGCGGAGTGTGCACAGGCTGCTGAGGGGCGGAAGATGGTCTGGGAGCGCAAAACGAGTAGGCGCAAGTCCGGGAAAAAGTGGTTCGGCGCAAGGCGCGCCGAAGGCGCAAGTGCTATAGAGAGTGGAGAACGTTGGCGTTTCTCACTCTTTTGTGCAGATAAGCTTTGCGTTTGTGAGAAGCCTAAAGCAGAGTTTATTCAGTGTCGGCTTTTTCGCCGGCGGTTGCTGTGTCCCTTACGTTTTCGATATTGTTCTCCATACGTCTTTCTCACGTCGAAGGTGTTATCGATAACCGCATGCGATGCTACCATGTAGCTGTGTCTAGCTTTGTGGCTTCTCTACTGTCTTCCCCTTCCCATTATGCTGGTGAAGGCAGATCAGCGAGGTCATTTATTTGGTGCCTCCAGTCGGGACGAGTTGACTGTAAACCACGTCCCAACTGGTGGCCAGCGTGTCCCCATTCACAACCGCAACAGCCACAGCTTCAAGTCTCCCCCTCTGGTGGGAGCGCCCCGTCTCTGCCATTCAGCGAAACAGCAGCTCAACCGTCCGGAGCTGCTGCTGCCGCCACCCTCGCCGCCACAGCCTCAGAAACCGGTGCCGAGAACCCCGATCAGGAAGGCGAAGGGTCTTATTCCGAAGAAAAAGACCCAGAAGAAGACACTTACGGGCCTCAGGCCTTCACACCAAAGTGGTACGAGGCCCGCCGTGGGGCAGAGATACCGGTCCGGTTCGAAATCTCAGCAAGGTTTGACCCCTCCTACCCTGTCGGGTTTGAGCCAGAGGGTATCGCGCACTATCGAACTTTCTAAATCACTGAAACTTCTACAGGGCGCGCTGAGGAGTCTTCCGGTCTCTACGCCACCGCGGCATACCTTAGCGAGGCTTCTAACGCGCTTTTCGGCACCGTCAATAACCTTGTCAGCTTCCTAAATCGAGTACCGGACGAGACAGACCCCGAAGTTAAGCGAGATCTACGCAACGCCATCGCCGCGTTCTCCGCCACTCAACTCTGCACGTTTGGGATTTATGCTCACGGCATCACGGTACGAGGTACTTGCAGGGAAGCAAGGGGCGTCCGGAGTTGCCTCTCTGGAGGTCTTGTCCGCCTACATCAATTCCCCCGCCGCATACAGCTCCACTGGGAGGCAAGCCTTCCGCCGTCAGCAAGCTCAAGAGATCCGATACGCTGCACTTACCGCCGTTCGCAGCCGCGGGCGTCCGTCGGAAACTCTTCGCAACCTTACGCAGCCCAAACCTTCGAAGGGAGATCGAGGTGGAGGTAGGGGTAGAACCGGTTGCCGCGGGAGAGGCCGAGGTAAAAGTTAAGGATGTCGCCGCCCTCCGTGCGGGTGGGCCAGGCGTGGACGGCCTGGCAAAAGATCGGAGCGAGCGACTGGTTAGTCCGCCAGCTGCGCTTTGGTCTACAGCTCCCGTGGACACGGGGTGTCCCGTACCGCACGCCACGTCCATACCGGATGAAGAAAGAGGAGCAGGAGTTCGCGAGGGAGGAGATCAGTCGATGGCTAAGCTTGGGGTTTGTCCGCCGAGCAACGCCGGAAGAGGGACAGCAGCTGCGCCGCAAAGGGCAGGTTTTTCCCGCATTCGTCAACGACACGGTTGGAAAGCAGCGGTTGGTGGTCAACTACAAGAGAGAGAATGAGTGTATGGAAAGTCGTACGTTCCGCATGGACCAGATATCAGATCTGGCAGCGGTCCTGCGACCGGGCGATCACCTCTTCAAGGCCCACGTCAAGGACGCCTACCATCATCTGCGTCTGCGGCCCGCGGACCAGGTTTGATTGGCATTCATGGTGGAAAACGGCATCTATATACCCCTCTGTATGAATTGCGGTCTCGCAGTCGCGCCCTGGTTTTACACGAAAGCGATGCGCCCGGTGGTCGCCTTCCTCCGTGCCCTGGGACACCGGGTGTTCGCCTACTTGGACGAATTCTTCGAGGCCGCGAGGGCAGGACGGGGGCGGACAACGACGGACAAAGAAGATACGCAGCAGCTGGGATCGTTCATGCGCGCTCTGTTCGGTCCGCTCGGGCTGCTTCTGCATCCGCACAAGTTCTGATTCAAGGGAGAAACCTGCCTCGAGATCCTTGGGATTGTCGTGGACACACGGCGACAGCAGTTCTTACTCTCCCCACAGAAGCTCGGGAAGTTGGTACTCGCTGCGCGGTGGCTGCTTCCACAGGCATCAAGGAACCGCCGCCATGTCCGCGCCCGGGACATCCGACGGTTCGCTGGTCTCGTGAATGCTGCTTCGCCGCGGTTATTGACGCCCGACTGCGTCTGGACGAACTGTTCAACGCATTGTCGGGGAACATGGCAAGCTCCAAGCGTGGTCACGACTGCTTAGAAACCGGTCAAGCCGTGCCAGAAGGTCGAGGAAAGGGGCCAGAGGGCTTATCATACCTCCCTCCAAAAATTTTGCACCGCAGGCCACTCCGTGGGGCTCCTTGCGGAGGGCGCAGATTTCTCGCCGGAGTCCCAGTCTCGCACAGTTGCAGTCGCGACCCGCAATTATCTCACGCAGCACTTCGGGACTTGCCCTGGTGGACCAGCCTCAGCAGGAATCCCTTTGTCGGCCGGCACATATGGTCAAGACCGGACGTATGCGTCTTCACAGACGCCAGCAGGGCGGGGTGGGGAGCTGCTTGGAACGGAACCGTACCAGCCGCGGGCTTCTTCATAGAGGAAGAGGAATGCTCTCATATCAACGAGTTGGAATTCACAGAAGCCCTCTATGCGCTCGAGAAATTTCTCGTCTTCGCCTGTCACCGCCATGTCCAGCTCGTGACAGACTCTCTGGTCACCGCCCACATCGTCCACAACCTCACAAGCCGGTCCCCGCGCCTACTCTCCAAGCTTCGTCGCCTGCGCTCTCTTTGCAAGGCAAACGGCGTCACGCTGTTCACGCGCCACCTACCCTCCGTCCTCAATTGCTGGGCCGACCGGCTTTCGCGGCGGCGCGACAGTTTCCCCTGGGACATTACTCTTGTCTATCGGACCGGTGCGCTGACCTCATATGAGGTCAGCGCAACGGCACGCAAAATTAAAAAAAATTGAAATCTGATCAGCATGGCTCCACATTTCAAATTTTGAACTTGAAACATGGCCAACCGGGTGGTCTTTCAACTATAAGTACTTGTAGAAGACGACCACTGAGCCATAACAGCAGCTCAGTGGTCGTCAGGTCACATGCGAGCAACAACACATGAGTCCGAACCTCGCTGGATTTCATAAAACTACAAAACTCCTTCGGGAGCTCGACTAGTTCTAAATATCTTTAAACTCTCAGAACGTTTATAACACCCACTTGAACAGCAGAAAGAATACGGTGACAGCTGTTAAAGGGGCAGTTTCGTAGTAGAGTTTAAATAATCTAGCAAGTCTAAATAACGCGGATTGAATTAGTAAGGGGCTAAAGGCAAAATGAACTTATTGTAAACTTTTGCATTCAAACATAGATTTTTAATAATAAAAAACGAAGGTTGACAAGGTTGTGGACATCTTCATCAGCTTCTGAACTTCATTATACCGTGACACTCTTCAATGTGTTTCATAAAACAATCTCTATTAATACCAGTGTGACATAAAAACACCCCTTTTTATTTCTGATATAGCACCCAGAACAGAAAAACCTGGAATTTGTATTACCTTTGCAGACATTGCATCGTCCTTGATATAAAGCTTTTGCAATCTTGCCATCCTTGTCTTTTCTCCTTCTATTCGTCTGCATTAAATGCAAGCCAGTGCCTGCAAACATTGGCTTCTCATGAAAATTTTCACATTCTTGCTCATCTCCACTCATTAGACCTGTGGTATCCCATGTATTCTCAACTAGTTCATCAGCCAGTTGGCAATAGAAGTGGTGCGGATTTGTCACGTTTCTGGTTCTATTTGCGGCTTTGTACAACTTCCACGCGTCCACAATACAAATCGATAAAAGAGAGCAGTTCAATCGAAATGACCACTCTTTCACTTCAATTTTCTCCTTCAGATTCAGATCTTCTTGTCTGCATCTGTTATGGCGATAGAGCATTGAACAGTTTTTGTAATGCTCTTCACACACTTCGGGAATTGCGACCTCCATTTCCACTTTTTTAAAAATATTTCCCTCCCGTCTCCACCTTTCTCGAATAATAGGACAGCCAGGATTAACCGTGCCAGAGGTTGATACGAAATACCTTCTTTCTCTGTCCATCCACATTACAGCCATTATATCATTATTGATAAAGCTTCCTTTCGATAGCATGGATACAAAATCTCCCCTATCCGATAAAGTGGTTTCCAAGAGATGTGTCATGGGATATGGACGAGTAGCATTTCTGACAACTCCAGTAAATCTTAAACCTTTTTCCAGTAATGCTTTCGCGGTACTGACAGACGCAAAAAAAGAATCCGCACATACCAACCTTTCAGATCCAAACCATGGTTGCACTAAGCGAAGTAAGACTGCCGTTCCATGGGCGTTATCAGAATCAAAAACTTGTTCCGGAATATTCGCACCCATATTGAGCTCAATGTTCAGCATTATGCCACTTCGTGCACAACATACGGCCTTCATTTCAAGACCATTTTCCGGCTTTCTGTCTAATGCCGTATAGTGTGGAAGCCCGACATCAATCCAATTACCGCCTAATCCGTACCATCGTGACATTCCTTCGTCAACACATAAGGCATGTGATGGCGTGACAAAAGACCGACGATGGTCATTGATTGCCTTCACGAAATCTGTTACGGAGGACCAACGCACGATTCCCTGCTCTTCATTCACACCATTTCCGCTGAAGCATATTGAACTTCTAAGCATTTCAAATCTGTTCCGTGACATCGCAAGACCAATATTTGGCTGAGGAATAAACTTAGAAAAAGGCTCGAGGCTCCAAAGATCCCGTCTGTTAGAGAACTCAATGCGAGTAATGAGGATAAGAATTCCAAAGAATTTGAGCAATTCTCCCCCTGAAGTCCTCCGAACGTCTTTGATTTCTAACCAAACATTTGTTCTGTTCACTATGAACTGCAAATGCTGCATAGGTAACATCCAAAGAAAGGAATAGAATGCACTCATGTTTGGAGGAACGTGACGCGGTGAGATAAAATCTCCGGCTGGGCCAACCACTTTCCACTGATGCATTTGCACACAACCATTCAGAGGACTCAATGTCGTACAGGTTTCCCACACACGACCATGAATCACAGTTGATTGGACAGGTGCATTTTCGCTTTATGAACTTGTTTGCGGCTGCAAAACTTGCATCTGGAATGGTGGTCACAAGAGCATCGTCCTCCATATTTTGCGTATTAATGGGTTCAACTTCGGTAATAGGCTCTTCTGCAGCATTCACTGCTTCGTCAACACCGGTACCTAGTTTGACACTAGATAGAGGTAGAGTTACTTCTTTTTCTCGGTTCGGTAGACTAAACTCCACAGTCAGAAAAGTAAGATTTCGATTGTTGACCTTACGAATGTCAACATTGAGGACAGAACCCTGTACCGTTGTTGACTTCCATAGAGATCCGTAATAAGGTTTGCATTCAGCGTCATTTGTAACCAGACAAGCACGGCTGTTGACAGTTGTTCCAACAGTTTTGCGAAGATCTGTGGACGGGGCTATTGTGTACGAATGTTGTTGACGATAGTGCTTGATGTGACAGCTACGACTGTTGGTGATGTGTTGTGGACATGGATCAGCGCTGCAGGCGTAGAAGACATGATAAGAAGATCAAAGTGAAAAAGTTTTCGGAAAATTTTTAAGGTTTTGATAAAGTTCTATAGTAATTAAAATTGACCTCATATGAGGTCACTGGTCAGATAGACACTCGCGCTGCCCGCCTACTTCTAGAAAGGCGTCTACGTCTGCGACTTTCACCTCTCGACGGCAACGCCTTACCAGGCAGCCGACCGCCTCCAGGCGTACCAGTTTTCCTTCCGCGCCCGTCCCTCATAGGAGTGTGGGCCCGCACAGTGATAGCCGACGAGAATGGGGTACTCATCGCCCCCCGATGCGAAGCTCAGCAATGGTATCAGTCAGCTGCCACCCGGACACGGCCAATGCAGCTGACAGAGCCACTTACCCCACCGTGGGAAACCGTCGTGTTCAGATTCTAAGAGAAGCAGGCACGCGCTGGCACGCAAAAGGGGTGGCGGGGGCGCAGGCTTTGCTTGGAGATGCGGCAGGCTCGCGTGAAGCATCCCCTCTACTGGCTCGCACACTCTCTACTGCTACTCAGGAAGGCTACCAACGCCACTGGGAAGCTTTCACACGATACTGTCAAGCAGAACACCTTTCTGCCCTTCCCGCCTTACCATATACTATATCATGCTACATCGGTACACTCTTCACCCACGGCACCATAAGAGGTGGCTCCCTTTGCCCTTACGTGGCAGCCACTGGAACACAGCATTTTCGATTTGGACTACAAGAACCCTGCACTGATCCCTTAGTTGTTGCAACGCGGCAAGTCTACCGCAGGCAAGATGCGGCTCGCACTTCTGGCGCACCGCTCAGATCTGCAACATTGCCTGCTCCGCTCGCTGCCCGGGCTCTCCATATAACTTTAGCCTCCCCATCTACCCGAGATCTACAGCACTGGGGCCTAATTGCTCTAGGCTTCTTGCTATGTGGTCATCCGACGAGCATCCGCAATTTTTGTCGTCTGGACGTGAAGCTCGCAGAAGACGACATCACATTGCAGATGCGCGTATTCAAATATGGGGAAACAGGGTTCACGCCGCGCATCGCACTGCGCATTCCTCTTGGTTCCGGACCCGAAACAGCTGGATGCATCTACACTTTGATCGCTTCGCTCGTACGGGCCACTACTGCTCCGCACTTCTGGCTGTTTCCAAGCACAACGGACAGTCAACCAGCCTCCGCCGCTTCGGTCGCCACGGCGCTTAGTCTCTTGACAGAAAATGCCGCACCTCCACCCGGGTCACAATTTACTGCTCGCTCCCTTCGGAGCGGGGGTATTTCGGCAGCCTATGCTGCGGGGGTCCCTCTTCTCGTTATAATGCGTCTTTCGAGCCACCACTCTGAAGCAGTGGTTCACAAACACTACCTCGATGCTCTGATGCCTTCTACGCCTGCTGCACGGCTATTTTTCGCGCGTTTCACGTGCTCTGCAGGGTCCGCTACTACTGGCCCCGGTCTCGCTAATTGGCAATTCAGCGCCGTGGGTCAGGATTACGTATGTAATACTGTGAATGCGTGGCTGTAAGCCTACTTTCAGGTGAGCTCCCGCACGGGTGGAATCTCACCAACCTGTCTGATACTTAGAAATTTTATTTAGGCAAGCTACTACACCACACTGGTCTCTACGCTATAGGAGCATGATATAAGAGTAGAAGATAAGCAGTAAAGGACCATACGGTTGCCCGTATTCCAGCTGCGCACAGAGGCTAATGACAGTTCTGGTCTTCTAAGTCTATCCTAACTCTATGAACTATCGTACTCCACACTTGCCTACAGGTTCTATGTACCGTTTTCGCTCTACAAATTTAGTAGCGCGCTGACCGCCGTGCCAGCGCAAAAGGATCCGCCATCGAAGAAATTGTCAATCCGAATTTGGTTTCCTCGTACGACTACCTCATGTCGGACAGCTCAAGCGATGCGCACAATGCGCAACGCGACGCATTGTTAAAAAGTCTCAGGAACTTCAACTCTCGTGACTATGTGCCAAGCTCCGTTTCGGACCTAGAAAACTATTTGCTGAACGTGTACCCAGCCGAAGGGCCACATGACTTCCAAATGATACAGACGGACATCGAGTCATTTTTACCAGCATCGGTCCTCATCTTCAGCCAAGAACCATTCCGACACGGTGCTTACGCAGTCGTTCTGCTACATGACACCGGACGGTTTTTCAATGTCTTTACGACACCAACCGCCGTCTTGGACTCTTTTTCACCAGCCGAACGGGCTAGTCGAACCATCATGGCCTTTTTTTGGATATCCTACGCTTACGGTTATGAGAAGAATCAGGTCCTCGAAAGCGTGGAAGCGTACAAAAAGATTCGTTTATCGAATCCATATTACGCACAACCGCCCCGGTATCAATCTCCTCTACAACCTCCGCAGTCATTCTATGTCCAAAATGCATTGTCACCGCATTCCGTAGCGCAGAATGACCAGACAGGGAACCAAAGTGGAAGTGCACTGACCGCACAGGAAGTACCTCAAGGTAACCTACTACCTTCAGGACACAGCACCGCTTCGGTTACACCTGGATACCCAACTAGGGACACTTCGAAGAAACCTGCTACAGTTGCCACTTAATTCAAAGACATGAAGCTTACCAGATCCAAGGAACAGCCCACTCGGTACGCCCTTCGAGATTATGAAGTGTGTTCTCACCAGTTTGAGCTCTCACAAGAACATTGCCAGAAGTTCTTTGTGAACTCCTTTGGTGGACCCGCTCGGGAATTTTTCTTTGAGAACACCGCTCTGGATATGTCCTTTCCGGCAATGGTCAAGGTCATGCTCAACGAGTATGACAATGACGCTCTTCAAGTTGCTGCGCAAGCCGAGTTGGAACGTATCACCATCGATCAGGTGATGAAGGAGAAGGACTTGGCCGACTCCGATTCAGGTTTGACACAATTAGTGGACAAGATCAACGCTCTTGCTCCTCAGGCTCCCCCGCAGTTCCGTTCAGATGAGCATAAGAAACGATTTTTGCGTAAGGCTGTTCTGCCCCAGTCATGGGCAGAGACCTCCATATCACAAATGACCACCACTCTGTTTACCTTCAATACGTTTGTGACAGCTCACAGGGAACAGATCTAGTTGAAGGAAGAAAAGAAAACCCTTTCTGGTAATGCCTCACCCCCGCTGCAGGTACATTCTACCAGCAATATGGTGTACCGCCAAGCCGCTACAAGGGTCGCTCTCGTACACCGTACAGGCGGCGCAACCCCATCGGGAAAGACGGCAAGCGTATGCAGTGCCATATATGCGGCAGTGAAGACCACTTCGCTAAGGACCACCCCACTGGTTCAAGGTTCAACCGCATTCGGAATGGCGTAGCTAAATCCCTTAAGCAGGGAGCCCCAGCTATCCGTGTCCTCTCAGAGGTTTTTAACGCCCTCAGTGATGAAGAATCTTCATCTTACTCCGACCCGGACACCCAGGAGGTAACTGATCTGGAAACGTTCTACGCGTTAACTTCCAGTCACCACTTGGATGAACCGAACACCTTACAGGAAGTTACCTTTTCGAACCATATGACGAAAGGGAATTTCAGACGCATTTGTCGTCCACACTTTCCTCTCCGCCTACGTTTAACATCATGCCGAGGAAGCAGATTCGCTTCAAAGGCCGTTCGGAATTTCGTCAGGATGCCTAGAAGGTGCGCTTGCTCTTAGACATCCAAATAAGTTGTCTGTTCACTGCAGGACCGTCTGCAGGCGCAAATGCTTTAAGCGTAACCGTCATTCGAAAGAAGTTTATACATTACTCCTGTTTACAGCAAGTCCCTCACCAAGCGGACGGAAAAAGGATACCGCCCTGGCTTTTGCGTTGACATAGGCGCACTGCGCTCCGTTATCAGTATCAAAGAACCCCGTAGAATATACCACCGCATTAGGAAAACGTTACGACTACTTCGTTCTAACCTCAAGTTCAGATTTGCCGACTCGGTATACGACTCCTTAGAAAGAGTAGTGATCCCATTGGACACACAGCCTGGAGTACCCACAATACCGGTTTTGTTTGATGTTATATCAGCCGACGTTCATGCCTTAATGGGAATGGATGTGCTCGATCAACACTCGTTGACCCCGTGCACCGTCACCATTCGGCTTGTCAAACGGGCCATTGCGGATGATGGAGATAACTTCTACGCCATGGATGATTGGCACATACCGTTGACAAGGTTTGATGGACACATCTATGCCCAATACTCCGTTCCGGTCTGAACGCTGTTCACTACACATAAACAGCAGCTAACCAAACTGCATCAACAGTTTTTCCATCCGTCCTCGGAAAAGTTGTACATTCTCCGGAGGAAAGCTCGTCCAGAAGACACCACCAAGGGGACGCAGACACAACTCGAAGAGATCAGTCACTCTTGTGACCCATTTCAAAGGATCCAAGACGGACCAACTCGGTTTAAAGTCTCCCTTGGTACCGAAAACATTCGGTTCAATGAAGAAGTGATCATTGATATCAGGTACCTCGATGACAAACCGGTGCTCCACATGGTTGATGCACAAACTCACTTCTCCACCGCTCGGTTCTTATCGGATGTATCCACCAAGCCCATATGGAAATGTATTGTCCAGTGCTGGATACTGATATACACTGGAATACCAAACAGTATAAAGGTGGACCAAGGCTCGGTCTTTGGGAACAGCTTCACTTCCTTTGCCAAGGCTAGGAAAATTGGTGTCTTCCGCACTGGTATTGAGTCCCACTCCTTTCTGGGTATTGGTGAACGCTATCATGAACCTCTTCTGAAGACGGTTAGGAAGTTGAAGTTGGCCTCACCCAATATAGACCCCAGCATGCTACTGGCATTCACTGTTTATGCGATGAACAACACTCTCGGACCAGAAGGTTTAGTTCCCTCCGTACTGGTACTCTGGGAATTTCCCTCACTCCGAATGATCGGTGAATACTTAGTTTCAAAGTCCACCCTGGACTAGAGAGCCAAATTGGCGAGCACGGCACGGAGGGAGATGGAACAACATATGGCAAAGCTCCGCGTTCGACGCGCCTTGCGTCATAATATCCCACCATAGGCCAATATTGCGTACCGCCCTGGTGATAAAGTCCTCGTCTGGAGTTCGAAGCTAATCGCAAACCGTATTGGAGAATGTATTGGACCCTTTGAGGTAAATACCGTTGATAATAGTGCCAAGCTGGTATACTTGCGTCTATCTCCCGACTAGGATCTAAGCTCGTTCAGCTTTGCGCAGGTCCAACCCTATGTCTCCGCCTCAGAGGTATCGCACACTCACCTGTGTGAAATCCTTAATGGTTTCTTGACACACCGTTTGGAGGTCAGTGACATCTACTTGACTGAGATTCTCAGTGCTGGCGATCCCCGCGCAAAAGACCCCGAATGACAGATGCAAAGAAAGCCCAATTGCGTTGACTTTCAGATCGCTGTACCTTCAAGGTTATCCTCAAGGAAGATATTCCACGAGACGGTAATGTCTTGCCAGGTCGATGTGTTTTAGCTATCAAGTCCACCGAAGACGGTCAAGAAAGGTTCAAAGCCCGATAGGTTATCGGAGGCCAGCGAGATCGGATGAAACCCCTTATAGCGCACTACAGTCAGGCACTCCAGCCACAAACCGTTCGGTTTATCCTTGCACTTTCGACAATTTTCGGATACGAGGTTTGGACCAATGACATAACGCAAGCATACTTGCAGTCAATGGAACCACTCTCACTCGATCTCTATATCGCGGACCCCTTCCGGAATTCGAGCTTGAGCCTCATCAGTGCTTGCAGCTTCCGAAACCCTTTTATGGTCTATGCGAATCAGGAGACCTTTGGTTAGCCACGATGGATAATTATCACTGTTCGGACTTGGGTATTAAAGCGCTACGATCTGACCCAGCCCTCTATTATCCAATCCGCAAGGGAATCTTTATAAGTATATCAGGTTCATATGTCGATGACCTACTCTGCACTGGGACACATGAGTTTCGAAAACTATGTGAACGGACCGGAGAACGGTTTGTAACAAAACCAGACTCAAAATTGCCCTGCGCCTTCACAGGTTTTCAGATTGAGGACGATCGTATGGGACAGCCACACATCACGCAGCGGAAGTATATTGAAAAGCCCCCACCGTTATCGGCCAATTGCTCCTTTGAGTAATTCGCTTCAGTTCGTATGAAGCTGGCCTGGCTTACCCACTCGCGCATCGACATCCTTTATGAGGTCTCGCAGCTTACACAAGTCACCCGTGAAAGGTTTGATACCGACCGTAAAAGGATACTGGAAGAAGTCCATGATATTCTTCAGGTAGTGAAACAGCATGATGCATCGCTCGGGTTCCCCAAATTGGACATCGGTTGGATGCAGATCCTTGGTGTATCGGACGAATCGCTCGCCACCAACGCGGATCTGACCTCCCAATTGGGCTATCTTGTGTTCTTTTCTGACCGCTTTGGAACCGTACTACCCATTAGTTTTAAATCCTATAAGGGTCGTAGGGTCACCCGTTCGGCTTTTGCGGCAGAGCTCATAGCTTTTGCTGACATGTTTGATGTCGCACACACGCTTTCGACCGAACTCGAGGTTCTACTCAACTGTTCACCTCTATCAACTGTTCACCGCTATCCGTTTGTCTCCGTACGGACTCTAAGTCACTATTTGACATTATCCTCAAGGGTTCACGCACCTCTGAGAACCGGTTGATGATAGATATTTCTATCGCCCGTGAAGGATACCACTTGGGTCATATCTCCGACATCGGTTTTATTCGCAGTGGTCAATACCTTGCTGACTATTTGACTAAAGGGACTGACCACACACCGCTTCATCGGGTTCTCCTTCAAGGAAAGTGGCATGTTAGGCCCGCGCAATATATCATCCGCTGGGGCTAAGCGAACGTCAGGACCATCTGGTTACTACAACTGGCCAAAAGGGAAGCATCAACGCACGGTAATGAAGAATGAATCACCAAGAATGGAGGCGTACGGCACGGAATCCGGAAAGCCCCTCTTATCTAGCTTGCGCCAGACCCCTCAATGTTGCGGTACCCGTGTGACGGCACCACAGCAAAGCACGTCCGCGCCCACTACGTCTGTCGACGCAGGTCAGTTCTCCCTGCCCACTGGAGGGTTACTGCATGGTATTTATATGAGATACTACACGTGCCAGGTATAGTGCCGGAGGTCCTGGGTTCAATTCCCAGTAGCGATTACCATTGGTGATCAACGGACCATGGCACCGCATCGGTCTTTAGCACTTTACTTTTTCATCGAACACCTTTTGGAGCTCCCATGAAAGTGGAGGGAGTGTGAATGTGTGGCTGTAAGCCTCCTTTCACGTGAGCTTCCGCACGGGTGGAATCTCACCGACCGGTCTGGTAGTTAGAAAGTTTATTTAGGCTAGCTACTACACCACACTGTTCTCTACCCTAGAGAAGCAGATGGACTAGTAGAAGATGTGGAGCAACGCTTCTGCGTGATAATCCGTGAGGATGCAACTCATAAGAGTGAGACGTAGTCGCTGCAATGGCTCTACGGTATATGAGTTGGTCTCACGTGGAGTGGCTCCAAGTGGATGGTTTAGTGTGTGCAAGTTCACCTAGGAAGGTAGGAATCTGGAGTGGATTGCAGAATGATGGACGCGTGTGCGCGTGTGCTAAAGCGCCATGCTGTGATGTTATGTTTTACTTGGGACGACCCCCCAGGGTGCCTGACACTGGTCTAGCCACGTGTGTGGACCTGAAGAGGTGTGCACTATCTTAGTTAATTATTACTATTTATTCCTGTACTGCAAATACTTAGGTGAGCGCGACCTCACTGTCGCGAGCACTAAGTAAAGTCAACCCGAGTCTTCGGTCGCAGATACGTTTTCAGTTTGATCTGAAGAGTCCGGCTCTGGATTGTATTGTCTTTGCAGCGTGCACTACTCCACCCCGAGGGTCACTGCAATCGGTTTGTACTATCTACCCGCTCGGTACGACTACAGATATACTGTGTTCACTAATTGTCGTGTGACTTCTATTGTCTCTGTGTTACAGCTATCGACCCTGTATTGGGCAGTTTTTGTTGTTTCTTGTTGCTTTTGTACACCCCGTCGGGTCTGTTCCCGCTTTCCGCACGACCCGTCGGGTGGTTCCGTTCTGTCTGTGGATAGCCCCCTTTTCTGGGTTCGCACTGGTCCACCATACGCGTGTTCCACGGTTTCCCGGTTTTACCGTTCCTCTTTACCCGTGGTATTTCCGAACTACCGTCAGTCTTACACCTGACACCTGGGTAGACAGAGGGCTCAAACGCTGAGTTTACCTCGCAAGAAGGCAAAGACTGGGACATCCTTGATTGTCACCCATTCCTGGGTTTTGCACTACAGAAGATAAGCAGTAAAGGACCATACCGTTGCCCGTATTCCAGCTGCGCACAGAGGCTGTTGACTGCTCTAGTCTTCTAATTATATCCTAACTCTACGAACTATCCTACTCCACATTCGTCTACAGGTTCTATATACCTTTTTTGCTCTACACCTTTAAAAGCGCGCTTACCGCCGTGCCAGCACAGAAGGGCACGCCATCGGAGAAATCGTCAAATAATATTTCGGCGTGGAGTATTCTGTGACGCTTTGAATTTTGCCGACGTAAATCTGAGTCCTTACCTCCATTTCGGTGTCGGGGGGGGCAGCGAAAGCTGTAAAAAGGGGCAAGTGGAGAAGGCTTGGTTTCTCTAGTCACAAATCCAGGATGCGAGTGCGTTCTGTGTATGGATGCAGACAACGGTGAACTTGTGGTGGCCCCAGCCTAGGCTAAGACGGATGTTGGATGGGCTTTCTTTCTTTCGATTGGATTCTTGGCAATCAGGGAAGCCTCAAGGCAAAGTTTCGACGAAATTTCTAAGGATATAAGCTCCAGGGGTGGCGGTCCTCACTAGTTGGAGAGGATCGCATTATATCCTTAATTGACCTCCTTGTGAGCCACCACTGTCTAGTTTTGGTGCAATGCCTGCCTCTTGTCCTTCAAATCGCCGTACGGGGGTGTTTGAAGACATGACTTTAATCAGTGACTTCCGTGTCCCTTGAGCGGCGAGCATACAAAAGAGAGTTAGAGAGAGGGTCAGCAGCCGTGGGTGTAACATCTGTGCCGGTTTCTCTATGGGAGCTGGTGTTGGTAACATGGCATTGTGGTGCGAGGCCCGAGCAGTACTAACTGAGGCGTAGTGGCACTCGTCTCAGGGACGTGCCGAGTGCGAGGCCTGGCAAATGCTCTAAGAGAGCATGAGGTGACGGCTGGCCTTATTTTAGGCAGCGCACAGTCGGGAGCCGCCCTCCTAAAAGGCGGAAACCTGTGCCACGGGAAAAGTGGCCCTCAGACCGGTCTGGGCTAGCCCCTCGACGAGTTTAAGGGCCTGCAACAACAATACCACCGACCTCTTGTTTGAAACTGTGCGCTTGACTGAACGGCAGTCGCAGACAAGCCCTATAACTATTAGAGGCAGAGTTTGGGCAGTGGGCGCCCGAATAAGTTGGAGAGCGCAAGCAGAGCAAAGTAGCACTGCTTAGCGTTTTGCGAAAGGACGTTTATGGAATCCCCAAAGAGCACCACGTTGACCCTATCTTGTTGCAAGTCAAGGACGGGACTTATCCCCTAGTAGGAAAGGAGAAAAACCCTGAAAAAGGAAGAGCAGCGGACGAAAGTGAAGAGGAATCCTCTTCGGAGAGTAGTAGCGACGACGGAAGCGAGGGGGTAGCACCCCATGCGCCACGTCATCGTGAAGCCACTGACTTGGCGTCAGTAATGCAGTCTCTAGCGAAGATGCAACGCAACCGTAAAAAAGGCCGTGATGAACTACGCGAATAGCAAGCTTCTCTTCCGAAAGAGCTTCAGAAGTTGAAATTTAGGAATGTTAGCAGACAGAAGAATTTGTTGGAAGTTCTGAATCGAGCCAGGTGCGGAGAGGTTGAAGAGAACGGCGATTTTGAGGCAAGTGGAACATCGGACTCCGATGAGGACGTTTCGAGCGCGGAAACTTCTGCATCGACTTCTAAAATGTCTAATAAACGATTATTTAAGACGTTGGCGAGCCGGTTCTTCCCAGATCAGGCGGTTGTCGTTGACTCTCTATAAAGAGAGAACATGTTTAGGATGGCGTTGACCAATTACCCGACATTCTCCGCTTGAACGGAAGCTTGGCATTTGAGTAGAAATCAAAATAAGCGCGAAGCGGCCACACTGGTAAAAATTATCAACTGCACCATTAGTTCTCTGGGTGTTATGCGCGCGAACGACGAACCTGCACTTGAGCTTGCTATCCGGCGTCTGGCAGCTGTAGTAATGGTGGACAGAACCGCAACCTGATCTGTGGCGCGTGAAGTGGAGGAAGAGCAGGATGACTTGGTTAGCGAAACTCGCCGGCGATGATTGCTTAAGTTGGGTAAATTGAGAAAAGAACTCTCGACTTCGACGGAATAGGATAAGTTTGCCATGTCGGAAGACAGGGAGACGGCTTCAGGCGAGTTTGGAAAAAAGACAACAACATAGTGCACTGAGGTATGTTGGACGATCGGGATATGCTTCCCCTGCAGTGGGCAGTTGGTGAGGCAACGAGGCACCCAGAGTGTGAACGTAAGCGACGAAATCAGCTTCTTAGGAAACGGAGACTGCTTGAGGACATCCTGCACAAGCTGGTAAGTGGGCTGGATGGCCTGAATGCCGTTCATGTCTTCTCATATCATCCGACGTCAGGAGAGAAAAACGCTGTTCAATGGCTGGAGACCAACTTCTTCCAATAAATAGAAGCGGATTCCTTCTGCCGAAGCTATTTCGACGCGGGGTTTTCTGTAGAGGAAGAGGACGCTAGTTTTGGATATGGCCCCCACAGGAGTGGGTGTGGTTGCACCCGGAGCAAGTTTCCCTGCCAGTTAATGGTCTGGCAGCCCTGGCCCATATTCTTGCACTATTACCAGAACAAATCCAAGGAACGTATGGTGCAGAAGTTGGAACATTGAAGACCGCGTGTGAGCGCCAGCCATTTGCGACGCCTTAATGCGGCATTGGAAATGAAGATTACGGAATTTTGGTCCTAAAACTGCGAAAGGCTGGACCGTTTCGACAGATTTAGGAACAAACGAGGGTGATTAATGGAGTTTTTGGGGTACCGAAGCGTGATAAGGGAAGCCAGGGGCTGATTATCAACGTGCGTAACGCGAATAAAATCTTTATAGCACCTGGAAAGATTGATTTACCGAATCCAGGACGCCTTGCACTTTTGTGGATGCCCCTTCGGCTGAAGCTATATGTCGGTAAATCGGATATAAACAATCATTTTTATCGGATGAAGATATCGGAATAGATAAGCCCCTATTTCAGTTTACCTCCGATAGAACAGCGTGAGACGCAGCTATACCCTGTTATGCGTTACATGCGTATGGGGTGGTCACACTCTTTATTCGTGGCACAAGCCATTCATTGGGAGCTGCTCGAGTCTACTGGTCTACCATCAAGGGGCTGAATAACGGGTATTATCAAAGTTTCGGAATTGAGCTATGCAGCCTTTTTTGATGATTACTTCTCCCTTGGCACTAATATGGAAAACGCGACTAGGGCACTGAGAGCGTTATACGGGAAACCGAGCGATGGGGGCTACCTTCCCAACCTTGAAAACTTTCGTGGCCAGGGACAGTGTCCTGCACTGAAGTTCTGGGAATGGAAGATCACGAATACCGGTTGCTTTTGCCGAATGCGATAAAGATGCGATGCTTTATATCACGGGCGGTAAGCTTCGTGAAGCGAAGACGCTGGAAAGTGCACGAGCTGCAGTGTCTCTTGGGAAAGTGGGCGTGGTTCCTCCTCTTGCGTCGACCCCTCTTCTCGGTGCTGCAAAATGTGTACCAGTTGATCCAATCTGGCTCCTGTGCAGTCCAAACCACCAAGATTGCCATGCAGGAACTTATAATTCTGGTCGAGCGATCTGGGTTGATACGAACTTGCATCACAAGGCCCTTTTTTGTCCATGCCCTGTGCACGGATGCGATTCTTTGGGGTGGGGGAGTGGTATATAGTCCGTGTGAAGTTGCGCTACACCTGCTCTCTCAATGAGCGGAACGCTAATGGCAATGGGTATCCATGCAAAAATGGAAGCTCGCCGTCAGGCACCGTTGGCGCAAAAGAATGCCGATTCATCTTCTCGAAGGCGAGACTCTGGTTGTTGGACTACGATGACTGCTCCAGCAACAGAAAAATCATGGAATGCGGGTGATTCTTTTTCTCGATTATCAGAATCAAATTGGTGCTCTACGTAAATGAAGTAGCAGCGTATCGAGTTTCAATCGAGTGTCTCGGCGCACAGCAGCTTTACTCCTCGTGGGTAGCTTATAAATGGATTGTCTCTATATCCTAAGCGATGCCATCCCGGCTGACAGAAATTCACGGGTAGTATGAACTTGCCCACAAACGAGTAAAGCCGTCCACGCTGCGCAATTATGATAAACCTCTGCAACAATTTTTGGCGTGGCTGGAGACTTTGAGCGAGTCGGAACGGCAGTTCACCACTGTCGGAGACGTCGATCGATTATTCACACGTTACTGTGTGCAACCTTACAACAAAAATCATGATTTGAAGTATTGGGGGCAGTTCAAGCGAAGGCTGCGTTGGGGTTTTATATGCCGCAACTATATTTTTTGGCTCCAGCACAGTATGCAGAATCTCCTTTAATGAGCCAGGATAAGGACGGATCCCAAGTCGTAATTTTTAAAATTGTAATAAATTCATACAGTATTGTATTAAGGGGTTATTGTGAACGTTTGCCATGTTTTAATGGATAATTGACTTCACTTCAAATTATAATCCAACTTCAACACTTTTCTGTTTTCAAGGCCCCCGAAAGTCAACAAAAGATTGATATTGCGCTTGTTTTCTTCTGTCACTGCTCTCATCTTTGAAGCTAAGTACCGTTAGTACCCTTTCTATTTTATGCCAAGATAGCGTTGTCAGCCTGGTATAGTTCGTGGACGTACGTGTGCTACGCTTGTGCGGCTCGACAAAACTTTCACAGAAATTTGGCACAGTACGAGACAAAGTCATTCCACGATGCGTAACTGTATCAATACATTTATTTAAGTATAGATATAACTTATGTAACTCATTTTTCAAGCATTGCTGAGTTGCAGTTCATTGGCTACTTGTTAAACGGTTACGCTTCGTTCTATCAAGGACAAGACTTGAGACTCCACTCGATACGGGCCACTTGGATCAATGACGAGCGTTCTCATTATGACTGGCCCTCACCAGGAGCATATTCAGGGAGAACACCTGCACCTGCATGAAGAGCACTGACTTTGGCACATCGGGTTCCTTCGTATCCGCATACGACTACTCCTTATTTATCTACCTACACGGGGATATTCAAGGCGGTCTCTGCGTGTCATTGTTGCATGATAAGCATTGATGGTTACGATTAGCGCACCACGTCTGGCTTTGAATGGATCACATAGTAGAACGTGGGGACGATGTCTTTTACGTTGATGTCCCGAATGAACGCATGCAGATTGGCATGCGCATATTGAGATGGATCCAACGAAAGCGGATCTGTACTCCATAGAAAGCTGTAGCGCGTGCTCTTCTCGTTCTGCGTGGGGAGAGCGAGAGCAGCGTTTATTTCAATTCTGAGAAAAAAGGACAAACTCCAGTCACATACAACATGTGCATGAACCCCAGCTTCATCGCGAAAAATTTATTTTAGTGGAACAAATGGAAGTGCAATGCTTTCAGGCTATAAAGACCGCGAACGAGAACTCTTTGCTATGCAGTCAGCCCAACGAAATGCCCCATCCCGAAATTTTTCTTATTCCACAGCCCACACCGGTGGTCTCTTTGCCAAGAAAAACACAACCGCAATAATTGCATATATGAATTTTTAATGTCCAGTCCGGGTACGGGCAGGAAGAGATCGTATGTGAGTGCCCGCGCCATCTTACATATCCCCTTGGACTGGCCGTGGGAAGCATCTCAAACTCTGACACGCTTGCGCGGATTACCGGATCATTCCACGCCTGAGCTGCCAGAGGTTCCATGCATAGTACACGCGATACATTCCTCCATCCAGACGCCCAGCAGATTGCGTTATCGTCGTATCAAGCTGCTGCGTTGGCTGCAACAGCTGCTTCTGCTGCTCCTGTGGCGGCTATAGGGCAGCAGGAGTGATGTCCTACTCTTCAACTTCAATAGGAACAGGCATCAGCTGCTTTTATTATTCTGCCTGTGGCAGAGCAGCCTGCTGAGGCGTCTGTGAGGGATCAGGAGCGATCTTATCCTCTTCCACCTACATTGGAACCGTCATCTGTTCTGTAGGCATCACTGGGAGCGGTGGAGGCATTGAAGGCGGAGGAATGTGACTTGGAAGGTCTCAAAAAAACTCCAGGAATCCAGATATTGGGGTAGAAGTTCGTAGCGCTGTGGGAATGGACCCACTTGCCCCAGCGAAGGTCTTGGTTTCTGGAGTAATTTCGTCTTCTTTCCACGGCTGGATCAATGGGTGCCTGCACGTGCGCTCCGCTCTCATTAACCTCCACTCTATCTGGGGAGGGAGGAACTGTGAATCTTGGAGGTCTTCCAGCCCCTGGCCATGCTCCACCGCTGTTGACCCGACGACCTCCAGCGTTTTGCCTTGCGCCCCCTGCGTTCAACCTTTACCCTGCATAGTTGGGTCTGAATCGTCCAGAATCGGGTTTTGTCCCTCCATAATTTGTTCTTGCACCTCCAGAATTGGCCCTGGAATCTCCAGAATTTGCCATAGCATATACAAAACTCGCTCTGGCATCTGCAAAGTTCGCTCTGGCACCCCCGGAGTTCGGCTGGGCCCCACCAAACTTCGGACGTGGACCTCCTCTCTTCATTATGTGTGGGGAAGTGCAATGCTTAGTGTAAAGTTGTGAACGGTTGACGTACCTCAGTGGGTAGTAGATGGTTTCCTAGAAAGCTCAGGCCGAAGATGGGCTCGGTCATCTGAACTGTCAAAGTCAGGAGACGCCGGTCGATGGCTGCGAAACAGGACAGGCAACTGCCTCAGGCGTGGTCAGGAACACGCGTAGAGTTTTGTGTTCGTACAGTGCTTCTGGTTTACCGTGCGGGTTAGTAGAACATGTTAGTTGGCAGTCTGTGTCGCCAACTAGAACAAGGTACTAGTCCGTTTGGTGAAAGGACGTCTGCCTTTACTCAACGAGGGGGTTGGCGCCCTTACTATACTACATATAACCGTCGGTCCGCGGGGCTGCTTCCCAGCTACTGTGTATGCCCGGGAGATATGAGCCAATGACCGTTCTGGACAGTATCCCCTACTTTTAAAATTAATTAAGTAACTGTTAGATTTAGTTAACATTTTACGTTTGTTTGAGTATAGTTGGCTCCAGAATCAGTTCTAACTTATCTACATTTCCTAGTTTTATTCTATACGATCTTCTGAAAAGATCGGTTACCTACTTGACAAGTCTACCTGGACTCAAAGCCGAGTTGACATCTTTTTTCACATACTGTCAATATAACACGACAATATGCTTATGTCAGAAAAGCCGGACCGACCAAGTGGACTAAATTTGCTCCGAAATACACGTCACCTACTTCTTTCAACATTGACAAACACTTCACATGCTACAGCAATCATCAAACAGTCATGCAAGATTCCGGAGAGATCCGTGCCAAGTCTTCATGGGCACCCTGGGTTCATGCCAGATCATCAACACCATGTCTGTTGCTGATACTTGCCAAGTCATAGAACAAGACATCAGCTGGGGAGTTCGCCAAGTCATCAAACGGCTAGATCTGGCATTGAACCCGGTAAACCACCCACATATGGAGGCCCATGAGAAGAACAAGCATATGCCATTAAACTCGAAAGAATTCTCATTGACTAGTGGCACTGATAGACCTAGTCGAGACCCTCTTTATAAACCCCAATAGATGCTCCGAACTTCAACTCGGATCATCATCATCGACTTCCAACCATTTTCAACCTTTGCAAGTCTGTTTCTAACAATAACAACATACCCGTGCGGGAGTATCAATACCCGTTGCACAGTTACCTGCAACGCCCACCCTTTTGGCCACGTGTACAGCATCCCCACATTTCCAGTCGCTATGCCCACTCGGTCCATCCCAGCCACCTGTCCACCTGTGCTCTGATCCCATCCTACCTCATCCATCCTCCGCATGCATCTCTCGTTACCTACTTCCTGTCTCCGCAAAGTCGCTCTACCACATAATGTTAAAAACCTAAGAAACCAAAATTACTAACAATTTTGCCAGAGTTTCAGAATAGTTTCCAAAATTGAAAACAGCTGGAGGTGAAATTAGTGGTTTCAGTTTGTTGCTTTGCACGCACCCGTCCTAATTGCATGAACTATTAAAAAATATCTGCATGACCAACATCTACCCGATGCAGTCGTGCGCAGTACGCAGACTCTCGACACAATCCTGTTAGACTTTGAAGGGTGGACTATGCCCAGCTGATTTTCAAGCCATTTGATGTCTAACCTGCTTCCGGTTAAAGGGATTTGTCTGCCTTTATTCACACACCAAAGTGTGCTTTTCGGCTCTAAGAGGTACGATACGGCGGCCGCCCCGGACCTTGCACAGCAAGCTGGTGTTAGGTCCGGGAAACCCTCAGACTTCCTGATCGCCGTCAAATGACCACTATATCTCCGCAGAGCATCTCAAATTTCTGAGATTCGTGGTACTGAGTGGGTTACACTTGTGGTGAATTGCACAAAAGCTCAGCATTGCTTAGATCCCAGGCCAGCAACAGTGCTCAAAGTAGCGAAAGGCTACAACACTGTGCTATTGGCCACGCCTGAAGTGGCAGGTAAAATATTGGTTAGGATCAGCACGCAAGATGCTTTTGTTACTACGCTAGTGCATTATATACTTCTGTGCATTATACTGCACTGGGGCCGTGAGTATTGGCAGCCACGTTTGCCAACCCCCCTTACTGTTGAGTGGCTGGCACTGCAGTTATTTACTGTATTGAAAGCCCCTACGCAGCCCTCAAAGTCAACATGTAGCAGCAGCGAAGCAGCCAATAAACTTTGGGCTTGGCTGCTGGTGATGGTGCTGCTGCTGGTAAAGTTTTTGAATATCAGGGAGGCGTTGCGCCGAGCGAGGTTTTTGCATGCGCTGATGGGGGCGTGCAAGCACGGTTATTGGCGCAACGCCTCCGTTCGATCAACAAGTACGGCCTCATCTCTGAGTAAATCTATATAGGGGAGAGACAAGAATATGTTTTCGGACCCACCTTCGACATGGCGCAGAAAATTGGGTTTTCAATGCTGCACCAAAGCCAAACTTGTGTTGATGGATCCGAAAAGAGAATGGTGGCACAACTTTGTTTTTAAATTGTTTTGAATGACGCGATTGCGATTGGATGGCACTACATTAATGACTACAGCAACTATCAGTTTATTGCTGAGTGGCTGTCACTCTTGTAGTGCCAGCCACTGAGCAGCAAAGACAGTTAACAGGCAGCTGCAGCAAATGAGCTTTGAGCTTCACTGCTGCTGCTGCTGCTTCTGCTGCTGCCGTTGCAGCTTCTACTGCTGTTGCTTCTGATGGGACGTTCATTGAAGGGAAGGGAGGAGTTGCGCCAAAAAGGCTTTCCGTATGTTGTAGAGGGTTTGCAAACGTTTTTTATTGGCGCAACTTCTTTTTTAAAACGACATATACCGCCTTATCGCTCTCAAACTCTATGTACAGAAGAGCCAAGAATATGCCTTGGGATCCATCTTTGGTTTACTGCCGCAAACATGGTTTTTGTGTGCTGCGCCAGAGCCAAAGTTTGGTGAATGGATGCGCTGATGTAGTAAAGGCACTATTTTAAATTTGATTCATTTTTGAACGACAGGTGGCGTTCGAATTGAACCTGATTGCAACTGTCTGACGCTGCATAAATAAGTGCAGTGCCAGCCAATCTGCTGTTTGGTGGCTGGCACTCTTGTACTGCCACCCAAAAAGCAGCAGAAACAGTCAACGTACAGCGGCATCCAATACGCTTTGAGGTTGGCTACTGCTGTTGGTGAATGTTTTGAATGGAACGGAGGCGTTTTACCAAGAAGAGTTTTTGCACGCGCTGAAGGGGGAGTGCAAGCGTGTTTATTGCTGCAACGCTCTCTTTCAATCAACATAAACCCCCTTATCATTATAAAAATCTTTGTTATGTTGAGATAAAGGGGCACATGTTGACTGAAACGAAGATCTGCGCCAGTTAAACGCCCTTTTTAGCCCACGATTAATGCTCTGGATGCGAAACTCCTCCCTGCCATTCACAAAACTCACCAGCAGCAGCAGCATTTAAATGCAGCAGAAGCAGCAAGCAATGCTCAAAATCATTGGTTGCTAAACTGCTGCTGCATGTTGACTGCTTTTGGTGCTAGTGGGCTGCCAGTTTTGTATTGGCAAACAATCGGTGGCAGAGTGCCTGATATTGCACTCAAATCTGCAGTGCTAGCCAATAGAAATCAGTTGCAGACATGAACTGCCACGTGGGTGCAAAAATCAAAAAAGGAGGCCTTGACGGCCACTACTTCCTGTTTGGGTAAATCAGCAGACTACTTGTTTGCCTCTGAGTGGCTCGAATTACATAACCAACTGCAAGTCCAGCCACTTAGCACTGCCTGGTTACTTGCAAACTTTATTCCATAGTCACTCTCAGCGCCACGATCCTCATTGGTATGCAGGCCGTTTGCGAGAGAGGGCAAGCAAAAGCCCCCTGCAGATTCAGTAAAGACATCCCTATTCAGCGGCCTGCAGCCCCGCCCACTGACGAATGCCGCTCTCACTTGTACTGATTATATTATAACCAAAGGCCGTGAATTTTCGGTAATATGCACCACTTTCATACTCAAGCAGGCTTGACTTACTTGGTTGCCCAGAGTGTGGATGGAGCTACGCTGGACACCATCTGGAACGTGGAATACAGTGCGCTCGTTCCAACTGGAGGCAGTAAATAAACAACGTCCCTGATCTGCCTTCCCCGAAAGGTCGGAGAGGAGGGCAGGGAGTGAAATCCCACCCCGCTACATGTTAGCATCGCCGCCAAACCACGCCCCCAACCACACTTTCCGTGCTTCCCTTCACGTGTGATACCGCAAACCCACCTTCACTGCCCGCGCGCGCACTGCTGCATACACCGTCTCCGCCCACGCGCGTGCTGTCGCACACCCACCCCTCCGCCTATGCAGCTGCACATCCACTCCCTCCACGCACACGGCTGCACATCCACCCTCTCCTCGCGGGCGGCCGCACCCCCCCGTCTGAGGACCTTGGTTGGTTTTGTTGCTGCCACACCTCACCCGTCTGAGAACCTTGGTTGGTTCCCTTGCCACCGCACCCCCCGTCTGAGAACCTTGGTTGGTTCCCTTGCCGCCGCACCCCCCTCCATCTGAGGACCTTGTTTGGTTCCCTGGCCGCCGAAACCCACCCCTCTGAAAACCTTGTTTAGAAACCCGGCTGCCGCAACGCCACCCCCTACCCTCCTCCCGCCCTGTCGTTGCCGCTGGTTCCCCGCGGCGAAGATACTACTTGGCTCCGGTTTTGTTGCTGATGCCCTCCGGGGCATACAATACTTGGCTGCAATTTTGTCGCTGCCGCCTCCGCCCCCTCCGGCGCACATACTACTTGGTTCGCGTGCTTTCGTTGCCTTTCCTCTCCCTCCTCACACACACACACTAGCCTGTCGCGTTGTATCCCCCCTGTATTCTTCTTTGCGTTACAGCTTGCGTAATAGAAGTTTTTTGAAAGCCACCGTGCCGTTGAAGAACCCTTGCCCCTGGCTTGCGGTCTGGACCGACCACCTGAATCTTTTAGTGGCGACTCATTGCAGTTAATGTATGCTCCGCATAGCAATCCTCAACCTTGGAATACGAGTACCGACGGCAAACTGGGAATCGTAAAGTCCTGAACAAGGCTTCGCGGTTTCATAACCCCACAACAGAAGTTGAATATAAGACGAGCAAATTCGTATGTCCTGAATAAGGCCTCCGTTACTATTAAAACGTTAGGGAAGTTAGGACTTGGCTGAGATAAGGTTTGCAAGCCAAATAACGATTGGAAATCGACTGGGGACTTGAAATAGATCTGTGGGTAGCGCACATGCTGTATAACATGCTCAGCTAGGGCGAGTGTAGCTGATCGTCTGGGACAAGTGTCTCGTCGTTTGGCCTGGACCTTAATGAGAACAAGGACGTCTTACGGAACATGATTGCCACGCAAGTAGCTGTTAGGAATTAGAGGGGGCGAACTGGAGGACACATATTCTGTTGTTAGTAACCTCTCCTGGACCTTCCGTAAGTTACACGCACCCTTGTTCTGGAAGTCGCAGAACTTGGACAGGCCGCTGTAATCACATCATACCGAGAGAGTCTTACTCAGAGCCAAAAGTCTGACCTTTGGGAAACTGGAGATAGCATCTCCTGCCAGTGGACCCGGGTACGAGAAAGTAGTAGGAGGATTCCTCGACCGGTAGGGGACCGGTGAAGAATACTTTCTGCCAGTCTCACTTAGTCTTGCGTTGAGTGGTACTCCGCGATGGACTCTGAGAATAACAACGAAAATCATCGTAGACCCCGTCTAAAAGGAGGCATTGATTAATACACTTGGCGCATATATATTATGGATCTAATGCACTCCCTACAATCATTATTCATTCTCACGGAACCTCGTCCGACTGAAGGTTCCGCTGCAGCTCGAAAGAGATTGGACGATGCCGATCGTAAGGCAAGATCGGCCGTCGTCCATGACCTTGGCACTCAATTGATATTAGCAGTCTCCGAACTATTCGAACGAGAACACTGCTCTGCTTTGGATGTATGGAATAAACTGGAGTCCACCTACAAGAAGGACAACACACAATCCAAGTTGAACCTTCGGCAAAAGCTAAGCACCTTGACATTCAAGGATAGCGACGACATACAGAGACATTTGCTAGAGCTGGAGACAACCTACTTAGAACTTGCTAGAATGGGTGAGCCACTCACTGGCAAAGAGCGAACTACGACTTTGCTTCGCACCTTGCCGGACTCATTAATGACAATCAAACTGTTGGCCGAGGCAACCAACATGGAGTACGATCAAGTCATTTCGTTTGTGCGATCTGAAATGGACCGACGTATTCACAGGGCTTCTACATCTACAATGAAGATCACAGAGGCCAAGAAAGATGGCAGTCACCCTTACCACGTTGCGAAGAAATCTAAAACCCGATGCAAGCAGCGTACAAAAAGGAATAAGAAGGGAGTCGTATGTTGGAATTGTGGACGCATTGGCCACATCAGGGCCGAATGTTGGCGCAAGGAGACCAATTACCGACAACAGCCCAACAATAAAAGCTCCAAAAATTAATTTAACAAAGGGGAAGGACGTACCATCTATCGAGCTTGGGACTCGAACAATGTTCCCGACGCTGACAACCAAGGGTGAGCAAACGCTAACCGCAACCATGGGGACAGAAACAGGAGCCACCACTGCGGATTCATAGCATTAGCTAAAGCCAGTCTCTATCAGGGCAACATAAACCCAACATCACTAGACTCTGGGGCCTGTCATGTTTTCATCAAGGACAAACGGTTGCTCAGAGAATATCACCAAACACCTCCGAAAACAGTAAACACTTGCGATTGCCAATCAGAGATCGTAGGGTGCGGAAAAATAAAGCAGCCTTTCGTAACCGGACTTATGTTACCGGCCAAACATACCCCAACCTTCGAATCTAACTTGGTATTCTTCTCCGTCCTGGCAACGTATGTAGAGGTGCAATTCACAAACGGCTTCATAACTAGAGACCGCACAACGGGCAAAGTCATACAGCAAGCCACTCCAAGGGACGGACTCTATCCCCTACCGAGCCCGGTACCAACATAGGTACAAGCCACGGCACACGCACCTGGCAATAGAGCCAAGGATTGGCACGAGAAACTCGGTCACCCTGGCCGAGATAAACTCTTTACATGAATTGATTTCGGTCAAGGCGTACCCGAATTCTCCCCAGACGAAGTGAACAATGTCATGTGCACTCCATGTATTGACGCCAGTTTCAAACGTGCTCCTCTTCGGAAATCACACACCGTGGTGCATACACCATTTTAGTTAACGCACACCGATCCCACCGGACCCATTAATCCGACCTCTTCAAAAGGCGCCACGTATAAGCAATTTCTCATTGATGACAACAGGAGGGCGAGCTCAATATACTTTCTAAGTAAAAAGACGCAGTTCTTTGAATCTGTCCACTGGTACAAGGCTCGCGCAGAAACCGAACTCCCTCCTAACCTAATGCACCGCGTTCGCCTTGACAGTGCGGGTGAGAATAGGTCCGACGAGTTTGTCTCATACGTGATGGAGAATGGTATAGTACTAGAGTTCACCCCACCGTACGCACACCAATCGAACGGCGGAGCAGAGAGAGTAATCCAAGACTTGTGGAAGATGGCTAAAATATTCCTGCTCGCCTCCAAGCTACCGCATGAAATTTTGGGAGGAAGCCATCTCTCACGCAAAATACATAAGAAACCGCCTACCAAATCATTGAGCAAGAATGGAGGTTCCTTAGACATAATGATTCGGACGATAACCGGACTTAACAAACTTGCTGAAGTTCGGGCAAGAAGGCCACGAGTTCATATACAGGCCTGAAGCCGTCGCGAATAAGAAGTTCCGACAACACGCTACTCCTGGACATTTCGTGGGGAAGCAGTGCCCGTGGAAACTGTACAAGATATACATCCCATCCATGGGAAAAGTAATAAAGTGCTATAAGGCAGATATTAAGGTTACGAAGGAGTCCCTTCGTTCAATCCAAGAACTTATGGAAGTTTCGTCTCTCAGACGATATGAAGCCGAGAAAACCATGGGTGAGGATGATGAAGATCATCTAGATGCTTCTCTTGCTCATTGCCTTGTCGCGTACTCACGATCCAAAGAACTTGGGGATGATGGCAGAGTCCCCAAGAGCATTGAAGAAGCTAAAGTGATGTCAGGATGGGCAGAAACTATCGACAGGAAGTACGATGCGTTGGTAGAAAGAGGCATTTGGAAGTTGATTGATATAAAACCCGGCATGAAACCCTTGCCATTACTTTGGGGGTTCTTAGCAAAATTATTGCGCTCCGACCCTCCGTGCATTCTTCGAAAGGCACTTTGCGTAGCATGGGGCGATTTGCAGCGTCCATATTTGGATTACGGGTCAGACAACTTGTACGCCCCGGTTGCTCGACTTGAAACCATTCGTCTTTTGTTGGCAAAGGCTGCAGCTCAGGGCCTGCTACTAGAGACGATGGATATTAGCAATTCATACCTGTAAGGGGATCTAGAAGATCATCTAATCATGGGAAAACCCCAAAACGATTCTGGATCATCATTTGTTCCTGGCAAGATATGCTTGCTTCTAAAGTCAATATACGGTGCAAAACAGGCCGGAAAAATATGAGGATCCCTTATGCACAAGGAGCTATTGGGCTTGGGATTCAAGCAATCTAGCACAGAAAACGACTCTATATATACAAGTCGAACAGCGAAACCTTGACCATTGTAGTGGTCGTTAATAACCTACTGGCATCGTCTAGCTCCAATCTCTTCTGGAAGACTTCAACTCAGAGATGCCAAAGCTCTTCAAGGTTAAGGTTCCTGGCAAGGCAAAACTGTTTGTGGAATGTGGCATAATGAGAGAGAAGAACGGAATAAAGGTACAAAAAAGCAGATATATTGACAACATACTGGTAGACAATGGTCGTACCAACTCAAACGTTTCACAGACTCCATTACCGTCTTTATATGACATCCCAGCGCGTCTAGAGAACGAACAGCATGACAAATCTGGAGTATATGGCCGCTACTAGAAATTGGTAGGACGTTTGAAGTACTTTGCGGTCTCATCGAGGCCAGACATCATGTTCCCTGATTTTATGTTGGCAAGGTCGGTCCGTGGTCCATGCATGAGGCATGTTGGGCTAGCGAAAAAAGAACTGAGATACTTAAAGGGCTCAAAAGTTTTTTGCTTGTTCTTTCCAGCTATAAATACAGGACCAATGAAGGCGTTTTATGATGCAAAATGGGCTGGTTTTCGCGAGAGGAGAATTTCTACGACCGGATACCTAATGAAGGTAGACAAAGCACTTGTGATGCGGATGAAAAAAAGCAAATCCTTGTTGCACTGTCGTCTGGACAGGCAGAATAAATTTCACTATCGTATTGTCGAAGAACGGTAATTTTGTGACCTTTAATCTACTGGGAATTACGTACCGAAACAGGTTTGGGGAATGAATCTCAAATGTACCCCATCTCAATAGCAACGGACAGTTCGAATGGTATTTTTATCGTAAAAAATCCAATGGTTTCGGACAGGAACAAACATATTGCCTTGAAATACCATTACATAAAAGAGGTGCTCAATGCCAAGGTAATTGAATTGAAGTCAAGAAAGACTGAACTGCAAGCTGTCAACATATTTACTAAGCCTGTGTTCATCGACACCCTCAAAAGACTAACGTTGCTTTGAAGCTTAATTTGACATCCTCACTACGTTCTAAGTATTTTCTGAATGCATTAATGTATTACTCACCTTGGTTTATTTGTATCAACTCTGTTTTCGAAATAGATATATTGGTTTAATTGTGATAATTATTGTACGTAGTAAGAGTATCATACCTGTTTCTAGACTACAGATTTTTCCTATAAAGTTTTGCTGTGGTACAGGTTTTTAACGGTGGTTACTAATCGTAGAAGTCGCAATCTGCGCTGAATGACTTGATCGCGAGGGACGGTGTGGATGGAGTTGCGCTGATCACCAAATGGAACGTGGAATACAGTCCCCTCGTTCCAACTGGAAGCAATAAATAAATGACCTCCCTGATCTGCCCTCGCAAGGTTGGAGAGGAGGACAGGGAGTGAATCCAACCCCGCTACACAGAGCAGGTAGTCTACGGAAGTTTATTTGCACTGCGCACCGTCCGCTTCACACGTGCCCTGGGTATTGTTCTGCCTCCCTTTATACTTCTCCCACTCCGTTTTAAACCTGTTTATCTTGTTCTCTACCTCGATCGCTATTTCCTCCCAAATTGTGTCCTGGGATATGTCATAATCCAGATGTTTCTGCACCAGCTCCTCAGCGGTCATGGTCCCAGAGTCCATAAAGAAGTTGTGGTACACCTGTTTGCAGCTACTTTTGTTTTCCTTGCACTTCTGGAACAGTTTCTCAGCCATCAAATAACCAAATGAGTATTGCCAGTTGTAGAACGGTGTGTCGGTTTTGTAGTAGTGCAGAGTTTTGTATGCGAAATAACCCATTTCGTCTAATTCACTAACCGCATCTCCGTAGTACTGTTTCCAAGATTCCACCATGAGATCGTTCACCACCGACTTCGAGAGCTTCCCCTTCTCGACTTGTTCATGCATTTTCACTTCAAATTCGAATCTGGTCGGGCGGTGCAAGAGGTAATCTGCAACTCGTCTGTTGGTTCTGTAGTGGGCGGACACAGAGTCTTTCAAATCATTTGCTTCCGACAGCATCTTGTCATCAATGATGGCCTCAAAGAACAAACTTGCCGTCTCTGCAAGATTCAATCCAAAGATCATCTGGGACAGGGGGAGCCCCTTCATGATTTCCACGTGATAAGCATGCCCAAGTTCGTGAGCAAGAACGTTCAATTTCAATCGACCACCATTGAATGAATCCATGTACACCACAGGAACCTTTTGCACTGGAAAGAATGCACAGTGCCTGAATCAATGCAAACATAGTTTTGATATTTGTTAGTGGATTACAATCTCGCTCAATCGTGTACGTGGGAAGTAGTTCACAAACTTACGCTCCAGATTTCTTAGTATTTCCAATAGAAGCTTCGATCAACTTGTCATCTCTCATACCTTTCACAAACTCACGGGCCTCCGGAACGTACTCGCCGACTACCTCTGCGATCAAGTCGATCGCTTGATCAAATGGCACAAGGTCTTCCTCTGTCTCCAGGGGTGATGATGCCCATAAGTCCCACGGATCCAATACCTGTTTTCCCCATGCTTCTGCCTGGATTCTCAATGTCCCACGATTGTCCTTGGCATGCTTTTCGATCATTCTGAACATGGCGTCGTGGGATGGTTTCGTCATACGAGCTGCAGAAAGCGTTTCCGTGAGAGAAGAAGCGTGATTTCGAAGCTTGTCGTTCGTAAAACGCCACTTGGTGATAGAGTTGAGTGCAGCTGCAAGCGGATTCTCGATGGATAGCCATCCCTTGCGCTCTGCCATCCACGCTTGGTGACGGGTCTCAGAATCTGGGTGGTCTATGAGGGAAATGACAGCTGCCAATCCCATCTCTTCCTTCACCCCGTTCAGCTCGAGTGTGACGTTGACAGCTGAGCTGCAATCTCCCCACACAGCCTTCCACGCAGTGAAACCAGGGTCAGACAAACCGGTGATGATATTCTCCTCGGCGAAAGACAGTGCGTGCGGCTTCAACTTGCGAGCTTCTCTGAGGAAGAACTCGGCTTCCTTGGCCGACTCGTCACTGTTGAGAAATTCTTCGAACACTTCGTCCTTGCAAAGCTTGAGAATGATCGCGGCGGGCAAATGAGCCTGGAGGAACGGTATAAGGATGTTATTAACTTTACCACCGAAAACTTGTGCGTCTCGGTCGGTACCGTCTACGTTCAGGCGTTCGCTCACATAAACGCCAGCATCGAAGAGAAGAGCAAATCCTTTCCAGTAGTTCTTATTCATGGAAACAAGGGCAGGAATAAGCCTCTCCTCGTGCGCCTCTGCGAGAGTGATATCGCTAGCCTTGTCAACCAGATGTCGAATTTCAGAAGCGGTTTCGTTCATAAGCTTACCGCATTCCTTGGCCTCATCAAGATTGCTAAGCAAGCTCGGATCTTCTGTGGAAGAATATGGCAAGACCCAGGAAGGACCTTGGTACTGGTTTTTTGGCGAAGGGTCAAGAGATGCATGGGTGAAGGCAAAGAAAACCGGGAGAGTACAGACAATGAGCAACGCTGCTTTGGATTGAACGTAGAACATAGCCATACTGGTGTGAAGAAAACGAGCACACTGCGATCGCTTCAGCCAGATGGGAGGTAGATTAGCGATGGGGTGACCCTTGGTACCAGGGTAACTCGGTTTTATAGACAGTGCCGATTATCATGAATTGCATTGAGCGTACGTGCAGCACCGCACCTTACCCTTGTACGACAAGCTATCATGCGTGACATTATGGACTGTCGAGGTTATAGGCTTGCCTGCCGTATGGCGGTCATAACTGAAGCTCAGCTTATGAATCCGGACGCCTTTGGCCTTTCTGCACTGCAAAAAGGACAGCAAGTTGGAGTACTATGCGGCCAAAACATTTAACCTTACAGCTAGAGCAGCAGCTGTCTCTTCGTTGTGGTCGCATCATGAGCGACCCCAAAATCTTCGAGAACCGACAGTGTTGATACTGTCATTTTACGACGCACGTCCGCCATTGGCGCCGTGCTACAGTACGTAACCTCCCGCCAAAAATGAACAGCCTCTCGGCGCCGGATCCGTCTCGCGGACGGAGGTGGGCAGCACTTTGGTATTGTCACCTACCTTGATAGGTGCCTTCGAGCTTTTATCCCTCTTACATAAGCAGGCGAATCTCATATACGATCTTCGAATGTTCATTACGCGGGCTTCACCAGATTTGCGGCTCAGATTCCCTCGCTCCCTCCGAGAAGTCCGACGAACCACATGGTAGCGTCTCCGACCAATTACGCAACGGAAGCAAAGTTGCACGCACACGTTCGCACTGCTACGGAAGCATTTCCATGGTAACCCTGGGTTAGCGATCGCTAACCCTTTAGCGGCATGCACCAACGGTACCCCAGGGTACTGGTACAATACACGCTACAACGCAGAAACTGTATGCCCGTACATAGCATCACGGAATAAGGTATATGTTCCGCTGACATCAGCGAAACACAATTAAACGTATATGTAAGAGCCTCTTACAGCTTGCTCTATCTAGAAACCAGTACGGGAGCATTGGTTTATTCTGTCGATAAAAAGGTGCTCATCATCTTCTTTGAACAAATAAGACCGCTCGCTGTGATTAATGAGTTACCATTGTAACAAACAGAACAGGATACAAACAAAAAGGCTCTATGATACGGTGCAGTGCGGTTTCACTTTCATTTGCAGCAACAATGCTCAAAATGATTATTTCAAATGAACAAACAAAGGGTTGCCCTGTCACCCTTTCTCTCTCTCTTTTACAATGTGAAGAAGTGGGTGGCTGGCAGAAAGCACAGACTGCGCCGCCGGCCGCTCCTTTATAGACTCTATCTTCTAATTTTTTGTTATCCTAATTAAAGGAGAGTAATGAATGCAGTCTCAATTCGTAGTTGCATTGTAATTTAGAGAATTACAATGCAACTCTCTCTAATTCTACCTCTCACACCATCCTTCACAAACAACTCTAGAGGTTTTGCGCGGGAAACAGAGAATACAAGATAAAAACTATGCTAAAATGTATAACTTAACGGCTACCGTTAAAAACCTCTTGTTCCATTAAACCCTAGTAAGAACAACATCTGCGTACAATAGGAAAAGGTATAGCCGTTGCTTAGTTTGATTTTTTCAAGATCTTTTTCCATAACGTTCACAACACAAAAAAAGGGGAAAAAGAATGGGCTAGAAATGTAGTAAAAGAAAATTATCTCAAACTGAAAAGTATAGAAAGCTTATATAAGTGGTCTTGAGAAACAGCTTTCATCATAATGTCCGCAGGTTGAACTTCGCTTCGTATCTGCGAGGTATTTAGGACTCCGGACTTTACAAGTTCCCCAACATGATGGAACTTAAGTGCAATATTTTTGTTCCTTTCAGAAGTCTTGGACTTATTTAAAATAGAATTTGCAGTGGAGCTTTCAGTACCAATACAAACTGGATACATGTCATTCGGTTCGTATTCAAGAATTGTACCTCTTCGAAGCTCCCAAAATAGTCTTTTTAACCACGAAAGCAGCTTTCCGTAATACGAGAGAGCAATGTACTCAGATTTTGCAGAAGACAAAGCAATGATCGTTTGCTTCTTCGTCGTCCACAATACGGGTCCATCATTTACCTTCATTAGTATGCCAGTTGTAGACTTCCTAGTTTCACGACAACCAGCCCATTCAGCACCACAGAATGCTTCCATTAGAGCACGGCTCTCTGACGGGAAGTATAGGCAAACGTTCTTTGTGCCTTTCAAGTATCTTAAGACGCGTTGTGCCAGTGCAAGGTGCCTCTGACAAGGATTTTGTACCTGTCTCGCCAACATTGATGCCGCGAACATAATATCAAGCCTCGATGCCACTGCCAAGTAGATCAGGTGACCAACCAATTTACGGTATTTTCCGTGAAGCAATGATGGAAAAATTGTTTCACCATGACCTGTCGCTGAAACAGTAGAAGTAGACGGTAATGGATTCTTTGCCGGGTTTGCATTGTAAAGATTGTAATCCCGAAGTAGTTTCTCCACATACCTCTCTTGGCTTGCACGAATGCCATTCTTATCTCTTTTTAGTTCCAGACCAATGAAAGACTTGGCCTCACCAAGAAGTTTTACCTGAAACAGTTTTTTCACTTGGGCCTCAACGTCTTCGAAGAGAGACTTTGAATCGGACAGAGTGAGAATGTCGTCTACAAGGCGACAATAATTATTGTGCCACATCCTGAACTGTAAATGTACAGTCTACTGTCCGTCTTCGACTGTTTTAATCCCAGTCGAACTACTTCTGTGTGCGAGAGAGATCTCCAAACTTGTCCCGCTTGCTTTGCACCGTAAATGGATTTCAACAGTAAGCAAACTTTACCAGGAACATAGGAAGAGCCCGAGGCACTCTGGGGTTGCTCCATTATCAACGGATCTTCTAGTTCACCTTAAAGATAAGCGTTGCTTATATCCATTGTCTCCAAAAGCAGATTCTGTGCGGCTGCCTTGGCTAACGCTAGTCGGAATGTTTCGAGCCGAGCCACAGGTGCGTACAGATTGTCAGAATCGTAGTCCAAATATGGTCTTTGCATGTCGCCTCTTACGACACATCGAGCTTTGGGGAGAATTTCTGGAGGACTTATACTTATGTGTTTCCCGTTAAAAGTCCACAGAAATGGAAGGGGTTTCATTCCTGCCTTCCTGTCAATGAGTCTCCAAGTATTTCTTTCAACGAGAGCATCGTATTCCCTGTTGATTGCTTCTGGCCATACGGGAATATGTCTTGCTTCCTCGAAGTTGTTTGGTGTCTTAAACGAGTCGTTTTCATCCAAGGAGCGAGAGTGTGCAACTAAGCAGTGCACGAGAGTGGTGTCATAGTACTCTTCTTCCTCTTCATCGAGTCGCTGCTGGGCTTCTGTCCGGCCCAAGGATGAGAAGTCAAGTAGCGTTTTGATGGATGGTAGATAGTCCTTTGACACCTTGTAGTTCTTTTGCCTGACCGTGATCACCTTTTCTGTGGAAAGGATGTAAATTCTGTATAGCGTTTGAGTGCTTTCCATTCCAACGAAGTGTCCATTCGAAGATCGGGGTAGTAACGTTTTGTTCGGCGCAGAATCAGAACGATAGATATACGCATGACCTTCTTGTCCGAACTTAAGTAGAGTGGAGAACTCGGGCTTTTTACCAAACCATTCCGTGTAAGGGACCTTCATGTTGATTCTGGAGTTTGGTAGACGGTTCCGTATCCAACTTGCATGGGATATGGCTTCTTCCCAAAGCGTTAGAGGTAGTTTGGATGCGTAGAGAAATGTTCGAGTCGTCTTCCATAAATCCTGAATGATTTTCTCAGCAGCTCCGTTCGACTCGTGTGCAAAGGTGTATATTCAAGGATTATTCCGTTGTGCAATGCATAAGTGACGAATTCCTTCGCTTTATTCTCACCCGCTCCGTCAAGGCGAGCGCGGTATAGGCGGTTCCTTGGTTGTTCATTTTCTGCGAGAGCCTTGCACCAGTTTATGGAGACAAAGAATTGTGATTTAGTCGATAGGAAGTAAAGCGACGATGCTCTTGTGGCGTCATCAAGGAGTACCTGCATTTATTTTGATCGTTGTAATGACGGTGGGGTGATGGGGCCAGTTAAGTCTGTGTGCGTGAGCTCCAGTGAGGTAGTCGCTAAGGATGAGGATCGGTGTATTGGAGCACGTCTCGATCCCGGTTCTAAGGATGATTTGCAATGGATGTTTTGAACATCGAACCTCGAGAGATCGGGTACACCGTTGGACTGGTGGACGGTGGAGAGTAGTCGATCTTTTCCAGGATGCCCAAGCTTTTCATGCCAGTCTTTGGCTGTATCTCCAGGTGTTCTAAAACTGGCCTGAGAACGAGGCGGAGGGATTGAGTTTGGTAGTGGATAAAGTCTGTTCTTCGCTGTTCATTGGTGAAGCAGTGCTCGGTTTCGAGAATCCTTTATGATAAACCCGGTAAAGGTATTACCACTGCTGAATATTACAGTAGCATAATCTGCAAGTACTGATAGAGAGACAAGATTGGATTCAAATGAGGGAGTGTGTTTTGCAGGTAAAGATATTCCATTTCCCAATTGCAGCATGATTGTTCCTGTCCCTCTTATCTCAGACTCTCTGTCGCACGAACGCACTGGTTGATTCTCCACCGCTTTATAATCCCAGAAGAGGGTTCTATCGTTAACGAAAACATGACTGGCGCCGCAGTCCAGCCATGTAACTGCCTCATGTTCGTGAACCGATAGCTTTGCCTGTGTTATCGGAACAAACCCACGAGGCTCGATGTTCTGTCTATCATGGTTGGTCTTGCTGGAATTCCTTCCGTTGGAGTCCCATTCCTTCGATCTGAAGCTGTTATTGCGCAATCAGTTTGAAGATCGTTTCCGGTAATCCTCGTTTGGCTTGGATTGCTTTCTCCAACGACACTCGGACCGAATATGGCCTAGTCTTCCACAATGACAGCATCGAGCCGTTGTGGATCTCCTAACCGGCTTTAAGATTGCGGTTTTGGACTTCCGTGCGGCCATATGGGGGTATTGGGAACCAATTTGTATACCAGCGGTTTGGATGGTACTAGTGGAATCACGATGTTTACAGCGATCCATTTCAGATCTTATCAACGAGACCACCTGGTCGTGTTCCATGTTATTGGCCTCTGCAAGTAATGTGATTGCCATTAACGAGTCTGGTAAGGTTCTCAATAAACAAGCTATTCGCTCCTTGTCGGTTAATGGATCTTAGAGACGAGCAAGCTCCAGGAATATTGTTTCCATAGCATGGAGATGTTCGAGAATGTTTCCGTCATCATTGAACACAAGACTGTTGAGACGTTGTCGAAGATTCATTTTCGTTTGAATGTTGTCCTTTTTGTACGTAGTCTCAAGCTTGGTCCAAACATCTAGTGCAGAACATTGCGTTCTTTCAAGAAGCTCTGAAACGGCAACAATTGGCTGAGTGCCAAGGTTCTGCACAATATGTGATCGTGCTTTTCTATCCGCGTCGTCCCATCGGCGGCGAGCTTGGACAGAGCTCTCAATTTCTAATGGGCGGGCCTCCGTTAATACAAAGAGAACTTGGTCAGCGTTCATTATGTCTCAAACATATAATCTCCATGTGTAATAGTCCGCGGATCCCTTAAGGCGTGGGATTGTTCTCTTGCCTTCTTCTGTACTTCCACTCATCTGTTTGGGTTAAGAGTGAAAGGAGGGTGATGAATTCTGGTTAGCGAGGTTCCTTTTGTTAGTCTGCTTGACCTCTAGCTAGTGAGGATTCTTTTGTTAGTCTGCTTGACCTCTAGTTAGCGAGGTTCCTTTTGTTAGTCTTATTTTGTTCGGGCGCACTGATAGAAGAAACTACCTCCGCTACCCTAGAAGTTTGACCTCTGGACCCAGGTTACTCTCTCCCGGTGATTCACGACTTTCTGCAGCCTGCCAAGCTCTGCACGAACAAGAGCGAGGTGCGTTTAGTCTCTACGGAACGTCCAAGGGAGGTTACTAACTGAAGATAAGTTTTCACCACTTGAACCCTTTTAGTTCTTTGCAAGACTCGAGCGCAGCTTCGCTGGTTAGTAAAGAACAAGGCGTGTTGAACAGCTCGGGCCGAACGACGACACACCGTGTCACCAAAGGCAGACAGAGCACACCCCAGCTGTGCCGGTTATCCAGTGTGATATCAAATCCTAAGGATTACTTCAAGTGCCCAATCGATTCCCGTCCCGGTATTCGGCTTTTGAGCTGCTCAGTCTAAGGTTGGAAGTGGTGCCTGGATGTCCAAGGTAGAAATAAAATTTGGAAAGTTGAGTATTTGGAGCAAGATGAGGTTGTAGGCTTCGAGTCCAAAGATGAATTCCACAGTCTCCAAAGAGGTTGCAAAGAATGAGATGCGCGCTGTGTAGCTTCACTGAGGAGAGAAATACGCGGTTGATGTCGGGACGGAAGGCTTTCGAGTGGCAGTGGTGGGGGTGGGGGGGGGGGGGTTTGACGTGGAAAGAGGGTTAGTTCCCGGAGGGGTTGCGGTCGAGGGATGGGTGAGCGATGGGACCATGTGAAGAAGTGTGTGGCCGGCAGAAAGCAAAAACTGCGCCGCCGGCCGCTCCTTTACAGACTCTATCTTCTGATGTTTTGTTATCCTAATTAAAGGAGAGTAATGAATGCAGTCTCAATTCGGAGTTCCATTGTAATTTAGAGCATCACAATGCAACTCTCTCTAATTCTACCTCTCAATACAACACGCATACATTATTTCCTCGTAGTGCTGGAGAGTGTTCCAAACTATTTCTAGAAACTAGCATTCGATTGAATTTCGATTGGAGCCAACGCAATCGTGCTCCAAAATCATGCCATTTGGAACTTGATTATGCACGTTCCATTTCAAATCCAAACGCAAGCTGAAATGAGTGATGTTTGTATTACCGAGTGAAAACGTAGATAGTGATATTTCGGAGTGGAGTATCCTGTGACGCTTTGACTACTGTCAACGTAAATCTGAGTTCCCACCTCCACGATGGTGTCTGTGGAACATTAAAAGCTTTACAAAGGGGCAAGTAGAGAAACGCTGACTTCTCTACTCGAAAGACCAGGATGCGAGTGCAGTTCTTGTATGGATTCCGTAATCAGAGAACCTGCGGTGCACCCAACCTAGGCTAAGACGGATCTTGGATAGGTTCTCTTTCTTTCATTTGGAGTTTCGGCAATCAGGTAAGCCTCAGAGCCTGCGTTTGACAAAATTTCTGAAGATATGAGCTCCAGCGGTGGCGTTTTTTACTTTTTGGGGACAATAACGCTATAGGGCTAGGCGGTAGACCTGGAAACAGCATACGGCGGTCCTTAATTTTGACGTCAGCGAATCTCCTTGTGAGCCGCCGCTGCCTAGTTTTGGCGCAATGCCTGCCTCTGGTCTTTCAAATCACTAAATTGGGGTGGCCTAAGACTTTTATTTAATGAGTGGCTTCCATAACCCTAAAACGGTGAGAATACAAGACAGAGAGTTAGAGAGAGGTTCAGCAGGGGTGGATATAGCGTCTGTGCACGATTCTCTGAGGATGCTAGTGTTGGTAACAAAGCATTGTGGGGCAACGCTCGAGCGTTAGTTATTAAGGCGTAGTGGTGTTCTTCTTAGGGACGTGCCGGGTAGGAGGCCTGTCAAGTGCTCAAACAGAGCGCCATGTGACGGCTGGATTTATTTAATGGCAGCACGTGGTCGGTAGCTGTCCTCCCAAAAAGAGCAAACCTGTCCCAAGGGATATAGTGGCCCTTGGACTGATCTGGGTTAGTAGCTCGATGAGGTTAGCGACATGCTACAATGTGTCTCTTAGAAGGAAAGGAAGAGGCCTCTGGGAAAGGGAATACCACGAACGAAACTGAAGAGGAATCCTCTACCGAGAGTAGTAACGAGGGCTGGAGCGAGGAATTTTCACCCCATACGCTATGCCATCGTGATGACACTGACTTGACCTCAGTAAAGCAGGCTCTAGCGAAGATGCAACGCAACCGTAAAAAAGACCGTGATGAACCACGCGAATAGCATGCTTCTCTTAGGAAAGAGCTTCAAAAAATTAAAATTCAAGAAGGCTATCAGAGAGAAGAATTTATTGGAAGTTATGGGTCGAGCCAGGCGCGGAGAGGTTGAAGGGAATGGGGATCTTGAGGCAAGTGGAACATCAGACTCCGATGAGGATGTTTCGAGCGCGGAAACTTCTGCGTCGACTTCCAAAATGTCTAATAAACGATTCTTCAAGAAGTTGGCGAGCCGGTTTTTCCCAAATCAGGCGGTTGTCGTCGACTCTCTATAAAGAGAGAACATGTTGAGAATGGCGTTGACCAATTACCCGACAGTCTCCGCTTGAACGGAAGCTTGGCATTTGAGTAGAAATCAAAATAAGCGCGAAGCGGCCACACTGGTAAAAATCCTCAACTGCACCATTAGTTCTCTGGGTGTTATGCGCGCGAACGACGAACCTGCACTTGAGCTTGCCATCCGGCGTCTGGCAGCTGTAGTAATGGTGGACAGAACCGCAACCTGGTCTGTGGCGCGTGAAGTGGAGGAAGAGCAGGATGACTTGGTTAGCGAAACTCGCCGGCGACGATTGCTTAAGTTGGGTAAATTGAGAAAAGAACTCTCGACTTTGACGGAATAGGATAAGTCTGCCATGTCGGAAGACAGAGAGACGGCTTCAGGCGAGTTTGGAAAAAAGACAACAACATAGTGCACTGAGGTACGATGGACGATCGGGATATACTTCCCCTGCAGTGGGCAGTTGGTGAGGCAACGACGCACCCAGAGTGTGCACGTAAGCGACGAAATCAGCCTCTGAGGAAACGGAGACTGCTTGAGAACATCGTGCACAAGCTGGTAAGTGGGCTGGATGGCCTGAATGCCGTTCATGTCTTCTCATATCATCCGACGTCAGGAGAGAGAAACGCTGTTCAATGGCTGGAGACCAACTTCTTGCAAGAAATCTAAGCGGATTACTTCTACCGAAGCTATTTCGATGCGGGATTTTCTGTGGAGGAAGAGGACGCTAGTTTTGGATATGGCCCCCCACAGGAGTGGGTGTGGTTGGACCCGGAGCGAGTTTCCCTGCCAGTCAATGGTCTGGCAGTTTCGGCCCATGTTCTTGCAATATTACCAGAACAAATCCAAAGAACGTATGGTGCAGAAGGTGGAATACTGAAGACCGCCTGTGAGCACCAGCCATTTGCGGGCTTTGGTCTTATAACTGCGAGAGGCTGAACCTTTCCGGCAGACTAAGGAACAGCCGAGGGTGATGAATGGAGTTTTTGGGGTACCGAAGCGTGATAAGGGAAGCCAGAGGCTGATTATCGACGCGCGTAACGCGAATAAAATCTTTATAGCACATGGTAAGATTGATTTACCGAATCCAGGACACCTTGCACGTTTGTGGATGCCCCTTGGGCTGAAGCTATATGTCGGGAAATCGGATATAAACAATCATTTTTATTGGATGAAGATACCGGAACGGATAAGCCCCTATTTCAGTTGACCTCCAAAAGAACAGCGTGAGACGCAGCTATACCCTGTTATGCGCTACATGCGTATGGGGTGGTCAAACTCTGTATTCGTGGCACAAGCCATTCATCGGGAGCTGCTCGAGTCTGCCGGGCTGTCGTCGAGGGGCTGGGTAACAGATATTATCGATGTTTTGGAATTGAGCTATGGAGCCTTTGTTGATTATTCCTTCTCCCTTCGCACGAATATGGAAAAGCGACTATGGCTTACATGGTCAGGCAGAAGTTGGAATTGGGCTGCTGTTTCCTTTTGAATGGTACCTTAGATTAGGACACTTATTACAGCTTGTAGTAGAATACTAGTCCAAAGGCCAAGTGGGGAAGTAGTACGTACTAGGGGTAGCGGCAGCAGAGAACCAGCCACTAGGGTGACAGTCCACTGGGGTCTAGTTGTGTCTTGGGCACCTTCTGACGTGCAGGCGCAACAGTCGGGCGTTATCTGAGGTCCTTACAGGTCGGGCGCACTCGTAACGATGGCTTGGAAGCCTGTATCCACTGGAAGCTTGGGGGGCGACTATAGGACGGAGGTGGTGCTTGAATTTACTCCTCAGTGGCTGGCTGCACTCGAGCCAACTAATAGAGTCGGCGAGGCGCTCTGGACCACCGGTAACTACTACTAAAAAATTAAACAAATACTACATTATTCTACAGTGCACTGTACTGCAGTGCCAGGTCCACCGGAGGTCACACTTCAGATCACAAATATCTTAGACCCACGTGGCTAATATTGAAACGTGCAAGTAGTGCTGTCGTCCTTCGTCCACCGCTTCGGCACTCCAGCTTCCCAGCCATCTGACTTTGGGGCTATTGTACTACACAGCTGAAGGTTGGCGATGTCGTATTTTTGGAATCCTTAAGCCGACGCTCACATTATACAACGAGTAACATCACGATGGGTAAATGGGGACGAAACGAAGCGGTGACCATTCCACTTTATCTTGTCCCAAGGCTTTTATACAAATTGATCGAGCGCCGAAGAATCCTGAGACGAGAAAATCTCTTCCGATATTCACCTGCCCGATTTCGGGCAATACTGCGACACTTGTTGGACTGACTGGCGTTGCACTTCTAGTAGACACCCCATATGTTGCGATTTGGAGGCGCAACCACGAACAACCTGAATGCTCTCCCCTACAACAAGGCAATCGGTCTGAGGCCGTTATGACCAATGCTCTATCGCTTTTCAACGTGCCGTTGCCAAACTGGGCAGGGGTTCTGGAGGATGTTCAAGTGTCGTCATGACTCCACCATGGAACTGGAATTTGGAACAAGTCGTGCTTAGGGGAATCTGGAAGTAGTAGTAATGGTAGATCAACGGTCGAGGCCTGTCCGTGTGTAAACCTTTTGCCATGGATAGGGCTGAGAGTATGGATGTCTGAAGGAGGTGCATGTAATTGGGGAGGGGCAGGGACAATTGTGGTGCAATGCCCCGAGGCGGGAGCTGGCACACAAGGGTGTTCGACGTCCTCCTCTATAGGGTAACGCAGCGATAAAATCACCTGTGGTGAGCGCACGAAGCCGGGTGTAAAGCCGGGACTCACTGTCACGACGGGCATACAGGTGTAAGAACCAAGAAGACCGAGAAGTCAGAAGCGGGGAAATGTGGCGACACACGAGTGGTGGGTGACGTGCAAGGGCGGCACGGTATCCACACGAGTGGGGCGGTGGTGAACGAGGCAACCGTAATCACCAGTAGTTGCCGTACAGCGACACCTGTATACGGGGGAAAGCAGAAATAGCTGCAGCAATAGCGTGCACAGAAACAAACGCAATAGTGGTAAGAATGTGCTGAAAACTCCACGAGTTGGGTAACTAGGCCTGCACTAGGTGGCGTCTCTCCGGACGGGGGAAAACACTCACCAGGGGTCATGAGTCAGAGCCCGGCACTCACTTGCCGCGTTTGCTTTGACCTGGGCGACTGGAGCTCACACACATTGGTAGTGGTGGTTGGCGCCCTGACATTACAGTGAAATTAACTAATAATATATCTAAAGGGGGCGTCCAATACTACACACGCGTGACACATGCCAGCAATGCTGTGCGCTACACCTGCAACCCAAATTGGGTATCTTCTAACGGAAACTGAATACCGGTGCATTACTCATACTTCACAGTCGAGTGAGCATCGCCAAAGCGGAATATGAAACCAAGTAGTGCTAATATCGCTGAAAGCGTTGCACTTTAAAAATGGTTCAAGTTCATTGATGGATGGAAGCACTTGCTGATGCTTCGCACGGTTTTCTAAATATGTTAGCTTCGTACTGAAGTCAAATGTTGTTGTCAAAAATCATTATATGCAAACCGTGCTTTTAGTTGCCTTGGAAAATAGCGTGTAGCCTATGTCCCGAATGAACGTAGTGATCTGGCGAAGGTCTTCAAGTAAAAAATACTTCTTTGAGCTACAACCATTACTTATCATAATTAGCGATTGTCTTGCGTCAACAATGCCCCCATCTGACATCTTTTGATTAAAGTATAGGAAATGGATAGAGATGCTTTTACTTCTATACCGCAGCCGCGAACTAAAAACCAGCAGTCGTGCTTTTTACGCCTGTATCTTCTGCAAAGTTGGTTCATTTCTTCTTGTTCAGACCGTCTGGCAGCCGGCTATACTGTACAGAGAAGACGGCATTGTAGCATACAATGTGTAGGTGCAACAACTGGGATGAAAATTATGAAGACTGCTCTTCTGAAGTTTCGATCAGCGTCCTATCCTGAACCAAGGCAAGCAAGTTTTGTCGTTATATACGTTACTGGGTTCCATATTTGCGAACTTTGCCCTACTATGGTTTACCTAATTGCGACTGTTCCTTCGCTGAGCCCCCCTTTACAGACTTCTCTCGCCTATTGCCAGCCCCAGCCAGAGTACGTATTGTCAGTCCCACACAGACCAGATACCTATTGTCAGCCACAGAAAAGGTAGCAATCATACAGGCTCAATTTGAGAAATGGTTTAAGTTGAGACGATTTGGTTGCCAAAAAGATCGCTAACGTAGAGCAAAAACCCTTATTTTCGTTTTTGTAATTAGTCAATTTTTGGTTTTGTGAAATTGAGAGTTCTAGCGCAGATCCAAATTACGGGCTTTTGTCTATCAAAGTGTCAATGTCAGATGCTTTGTGTTTTTGGAGGTGCCAGAGTCGTCGAAACTGTAGTTCTTTTCCATAGCATTGTACCTTGAAAGTGAAGTACTCAAATTTAAAAGCGCGTGCATCCTCCTCTCAGAAGAAGGAAAAGCGGTTAGACTGTACAGAGAAGCATATGAGCTATGGTAATGGTTTTTTGTGTAGCTGTTGCCTTTTTTCCAAAATACGCAGACCAAACGCCTTTGCCGTTAAAGAAAGTAATAATGTCCGTCATCTTAACATTGCCTCAACTAATAAGTTAGTTTCGCAATAGTCTGTTCTATTTCAGTTCAAACTAACAAGATCCAGTGCCACGATGACAAGAAAAAATGCAGTTTTAAAGAAACGATAAAAATTCGAACCTCGTCCTTGTCTCAAATTAGCCCCCTTCTTCGTCTACCATCAATGCTGGGGTACCAAAAGCTGCGCAAAATTTTACAAATGTTAAGGTCATTAATTTTTTCTGAATTAGGCCATGCTGATTGCTACCTGTTAGAGCATCTCCACCGGACCCGTAAATTCTGGAGCAAACAAATAGACACCTGTACAAATGTATCGTTCTCAGTGGCAGCTTCACAAAAGATTTTTTGAACAATTGATGGAGATTGCTAGATCTCCAATGGCGTACTCCGTGCAGTTTGTTTCTCTCGAATCAAAGAGTCTTGGCAGCAGACGACGTCGCTCTTCGCTTGCTCTCTGCTGCTGTGGCATCGCTTTGCTCTACTTGCTCATAGCCACTGTGGCGCCGCTTTGCTCGGCTTGCTCACAGTCGCTGTGACGCCAATATGCTTGACTTGTTGATAACCGCTGTGTCGCCGCTGCGATGGGCCCGTTCAAAGCCGCTGTAACGCAGCCATCTTTGCCTCATTTGTTTTCGCTGTTGGTCTTATACAGTTAGCTTCAACGTGTGTCGGTGAGCACACCAGGCTTTGCCTCTTATTTGCTTAGACATCATTGTGCATGAAAGACTAAGATGTCAAAGAGTTTAATGCTGCAAAGCCAGTGCCCAACAAAAGCTAAATCGAACTGTGCAGCATACTCGCCGGTTCAAGCCTCTTGCCAACAGTCTCCTTACCAAGCTGCGCTCAAAACGGGACAGGAGCCATCTCATTCAAGAAGCTGCGTGACTGTCTGATCTGGCCAAGACAGGGTTCGCTATTCTGTACAGATTTGTACTGTAATTACGGAACCTACGCTAGACATCAACAGTTCTTACCCACCGCTAAGTTATTTGATATATCTTAAGTCATTGCTTGAAGCACATAGGACATCATGCCAAACAACATTTTCTACGACGAACTTTGCAAATCTTCTGGAAAGGGAATGAATAAGGCTCTTCTCAAGAGCAGCAGTAATGAAGATGAAAATGTCGGTCCATGGGGAGGATCCACTGCCGGCAGGACACCCAATCGACAACGCCACAGAGAGGAAGGGGCAGAGCGGCTATATCAAGACTACTTCGCAGTGTCCTCTGTGTATAGCGACGAACAGTTCCGTCGCCGTTTTCGTGTAACCCGCACTATTTTAGAGAGGGTATTGTAGGGGATATGTGAGAAAGACTCGTTTTTTATTAAAAGGCAAGATGCTGCGAAGCGTTGGGGGTTGACAAGTTTGCAGAAGGTGACATAGGGGTTTCGAATGTTGGCGTATGGCTAAGCCGTGGACTGTACAGATGAATATCTCCGTCTTGGGGAGTCGACGGCACAGAGTCGTGAAAGCCCAATTGGACAAAACCACGTGGATGACACATTGCTCTCGAGGTCTATATTTCAGGTCCACATTTTGAGAATATGAACCTGGTATTTGCTTCGATGCACCCTGGTTTGTTCGTATGTTACGTTTGAAATCGTCTGCATTGTGCACGGCGAAGAAAAAGAACAAAGGGGAGCGATGGTGGTAGCTGCAAGACCGTCTTCTCGGTCAGTACCCCTCCCTGGGCCGACGGGGGGCCGTCGGCCATCTTTATTTGGTAGAGTGCGCTCGCTTCGGGAGTTCCTTCCATCGCGGGAGTTGCACGGGAGCAGCGCGAGCTCCCGCGACTGCTGGTTAGAGGGACAGTCTTTCACAGTTACGCCGGTTTAGATGTAAGGTTCGCATCAATAAATCAAATATCTCAACACCCCCCGTACTATGATGATTTGCTAGTGTATGAGGCGGGTATTTTTGATTGACGGGAGGCGTTGCCCCAGCAAATCCACTTGCAGGCCCCTTTCAGCGCGTGCAAAAACCTTTTTTGGCACAACGCCTCCCTGCAATTCAAAACATTCACCACCACCAGCAGCAGCAGCATCAGCAGCCGGAGCAGCAAAGCTCAAAGCTTATTGGCTGCTGCTGTTTGTTGACTTCCACTGCTGCTCAGTGCCTGGCACTACCACATAGCTATTTATCCTACTGCACAGTGGTTGGCATTGCAGTCATTTTGGCAGTGCCTTCCAATTCCAATCTACTATACTCTCCATTCACAATTGCAGTGACCGCCTATCACAATCGCGCGGGCGCTCAATTGCTACTCCAGTCTGTATTCACTTTCCTTGCCCTGGCCCTCATGCGCCTGCAGGTCGTTTGCGAGCGTTAGCGAGCATAAACGGCCTGCAGGTCCCCTAAGTCACCCCTACTCATTGGCACGCTGCGCTGCTGGCGGCCAAAGGCCGCTTGTACTTGTAATGACTTACACATATATGAGGGCGGTGTTTTTGATTGACGGGGGGCGTTGCGCCAAAGGGTCCCCTTGCAAGCCCTCTTGAGCACGTTCAAAAACCTCGCTTGGCGCAACGCCTCGCTGCTATAAAAAACATTTAGCAGCAGGAGCAGCACCAAAGGTCAAAGTTTATTAGCTGCTGCTGCATGTTGACTGCCACAGCTGCTGAGTAGCTGGCACTAAAATACTGCTACTCATGTTACTGCATAGTTTTTAACACTGCAGTCATTTTGGTAGTGCCAGCCAATTACAATACACTGTACTCTCCATGCATTGCCAGCCAATCACCAACGCTCGGGGGCTCGATTGCTACTCTATTCCATATTCACTCTCAGCGTCTCGGCCCTCATTGGTCTGCAGGCCGTTTGCAGGCGTTAGCGAGCAAAAGCGGCCTGCATATCACCCAAAATTACCCCTATTTAGCGACGCGCAGCGCCGCCCGTGGGCGAAGGCCGCCTCTACTTGTGGTACTTTAATTTTTTGATGGCATTGGTGGTGATGCTCTTACAGTAGGTGGGATGGATCGAACGTCTCTTCTTGTATGCTCTAGACGGCGTATGGGCGTCGCCGCCGAGAGACTGTGCTTTGATTTGTTCACGTCGCTGCGCACATTGCTGGCATACACGTACAGGGCATGTACCCACGCTTTGTCTTGCGTGAGGCGACCTGATGCTCACAGGCATCAGTACCGTTTACCCGCAACGCGTTAGAGCCAAAATAAGCACATTTTCGGTTTGTATGAGACCAAATCCGTTGCTTTGTGCTAAGGGTTAGCGATCTTTGAACTCGACAGGCGTTGCCGCTTCCGTAAGGTTTGACAGTTGAGTACATCCCGGAGGTGCTCCACCAACTGCTGACGTTCGCAGACATGAAGGCAAGTCTGGCGCAATCTCGCCCTGCGGAAGGGGCATATCGCAATCTCCTGCAATGACTGCGTCCATCGAAATACCCTGTATACTGAAAGGACGAAAAGAATGAGCATCCCCGGCTCAGCGGTTGCATGTGGCTCACTAGGATGGTCTCGACGATGATACCGTGAACATGCTCTGATATAAAAGCCAGTACCTGTATCGCCATCACGTTGCCGATCCGGTGCACCCACTTCCCATTCTTCGATTTGGTTGATCCAACGTCTCGAACATGGTTTTTTCCAAACACTTCTTCGCACAAGCCTTCCGAAGACGTGGATTTCTTCGATCTTCACCACAGTGACCACAAGTCCTGGTTGCAAGAATTGCACGATAACCCTGAGCTCGCCTTCAATGAGGTCAAAACCTCTAAAATCGTGCGTCGCATCCTCGGAGAGAAGTGCCCTTCATTCAAGGTTTCTGATCCAGATATGTTCCCAACTGCACCCACTGCAATCATCGCCGTATTCACTCCCGAAAACAGTCCTTTAGACGGGGCTCTCAAGCCAATTCTTCTCCGAGGTGATATGGATGCGCTTCCCATGGCAGGTTCCCCAGAAGAAGGGAGAACTGTAGGAACCTCTATCCAAGAAGGCTGTCACATGCCCGGCTCCGCTATTAGTCACAGCCATGCCACGACCACTTCAGACCAACCCAGCATCAAGGATGCCTCCCAACTTCATCACGGATGTGGCCATGATGGCCACACGGCTATGATGCTTATCACCGCCCACTGGATTCAGGAGAACCAGGACAAGGTTCATCGAAAGGTTGTTGTATTTTTCCAGCCCGCTGAAGAGGCTCGGCGAGAAAGTGACAATATGTCCGGTGCTGAGGTTGTGATCCGAGAAGGTCTGTTCGAAGCACACCCGGATATTCATGCTGTTTACGGGGTTCATGGCGGACCAGGGATGCCAGTGGGGAACTTTCTCACTGGAAAATCCGCCATGATGGCTGGCTCTGGTGGCTTCACCATCGCCATCGATGGAACTGGTGGGCACGCTGCAAACCCGGGAAGGGAACAGAGTGAACCTCTTCTCGCTGCGTCTGCTATAGTGACCTGCGGTCAGACCATTATCGCACGCAGATTTGAACCGAATAACGCCGGGGTACTGGCCTTTTGTGTTGTGGACACACTAGGAGCGACTGCTGGAAATGTATGCCCGGGCAAAGTCGAAGTCCGCGGTTCAATCCGTGCGTTCAATGATAAGGACTGGGATTACATTGCTGATGAACTGGGTCGCATATCGAAACACATTGGAGAGGCGTACAACTGCAAAGCGGAATTTTTCCCCAGTAAGGGGTATCCGGTGACTACGAACAGTCCGCACGCCGGAGAGATCTCGTACAACGCTGCTGCGACTGTGTTGAAGGATAACAAAAGCCTGAATGTGTACACTGTTGGTTATGGAGTGGGTGAGGTGCCCCCTGCTACAGGTTCGGAAGATTTCTCCTATCTACTTTTGTGCCGTCCTGGGGCATTTGCGTTCCTCTCTATTGGCGATGACTTCACGACCATGCATACGCCGGAGGTTAAGTTCCCTGCTGAGGCGCTCAAATATGGTGGCAGGTACTTTAGGGAAATTGTTGTTGGACCCGACTGTACAGATCCTCTGCCCCCGCCCTCTATCCAGGTTTTACCTGGAGAGCCTATGAAGTCGTGATGGACATGATTACCTCATTGGGTCTGTAAGGGAGTAAGGCGAGGGGCAGGTGCAACATGATGGCCTTCTCATCATCGATGTGAGTTCTTCCCATGAGCTATTCCTCAACACAGACATTCACAGTGTACCCTATTCCATAGAGATAAGAGAGCAACTCGTTCAATTCCGGTCTTGGGGTAGGTTTGCATACAGTTGGTGGGGTTCTGCAGTTCAGGTGTCTTTCAGATCCATCTGAATTTCGTAGCACTCGAATAGCCCTAAACATAAACCTCGTATCGTTGACAAACTGTTCACGCGTCGGCCCAGAAGGATAGACAAATTCAGGTTCCAGGTCGCATTCAGAGCAGCATCCCGGAGATCGATTGGGGTAGTAGACGAAGAAGGTTTGGTTAAATAGGCGATTCATGACGAGCTGCAGTGACCTCGCGCAATTTATATTTGGAGTCCCTGTGAGTGCAGTTTTGCTGTTGTAACGTGGAAAATATGAGATTCTTGTTTGAGATACCTCTATTCGTGACATTATGGGAAATCGAAGTCCACTAACGAAAAAGTGGAAGGTACGTCCAACCAGACTTGAATTGAAAGGAACGGAAACATGGGCATCCACTCGAGCTTCTAGAAAAAGAAATAGGAGCGCAATAAAAAGAGCGAGTGGCTTGTACGATTTGACCATAATGGGAGTATTCGCCGACTTAGGCGGAACAGATAAAGCGAACAATGTTGAATCAGATATTCTCGAGCAGAACGGAGCAACGTAGACCAAGCAGGAGTTACTCGTCCAGGTCCCTTTTATGTCTGTATGGTTTTCATCGGAAAGACGCACATAGACACGTCATCACTCCTTGCATGAATTACGGGTTGTGTCAGCTGCATACGGTGCTTTGTCTTGATGGTTTACAAAAAGGAAATTATGCGAATATAGAAAGCGGGTAAGTTTACCAGCAATGAAGGGCTACCAAGGGACTCCCCTTCCGGGATCGTATCCAAGCAAGTTCTTTCAGTGCAAGGATCGGTGTCAGAACGAAGATCCGACGTGACCATTTCCAACTTATGTGGCCTGATATGGAGCTTCTGTTCCTGACGCGCCATGCCTTGCTGTGGGGCATTTCATTCCAAGACAGAAGGATAGCGAGGATCTCAAACAAGTTCACATGCAGATCGGAATGACCGAGTAGCAAAGGTTTTCATAGTCGCCGAATTCTGGCAATTTCCAAAGGTACCGCCAAGGTTCAGGAATCGAGTATGAAAGTCCCGCAAGAACATTAAAACCGCGCACGTAGTCCGCCAAGACGTCGCCCAGGTTCACAACTCCCGCTCACGGAGATGTCCTTATATATTCTTCTGATATCAGGCATTGTGTACATCTTTCTGTAAGGGTCGTGACTTTATGTAATGTTGTCCATAGTTGTTCATCATGAACAACATCAGCATGATGCGTGCGAAGGAATTTGTGTAAGTATCGCGTCCGTTGCTTGTTTTATTGATATTTACTGCAATCGGTAGCATACCGCTCACCTCGGAGATGTGATCGCTTTGGTGACCTCAGCTCAGTTTTTCTATTCATTGTGTCATTAACTCTAACAGATACAGTAGGTAGAACTACTTTGACCGAGTAAATGGAAAAATCGAAGGTCGAGATTTATTGAAGCTAATACGGTATCTGACGGGTGACAATCACTGGCGACTTACAAAAAGAGAGAGATCGGATCGCCGGACACAAGCATGGTTCACCTGCATATGCGGGTCATGAACAGATAACAAAGTACCTCTTGATGATTGGCGTTTAGCGACAAGCAGTGAGCTGCAAGTTGACCTCACGGCTCGGGCATGCTCGAGAACACACAGCGATAAAACCGGTTTGCAACCCAGAAGTACAAGGGTAGCGGACAATGCACATTGAGGTGCAAGCTCTCCTTTGCAGTATACCATCAAGCGATCTTGAGATCATGCTGTTCTACGTTATGCTTGACTACTTTCTGTCTCCTTTCTGTGACACTTTTCGCCTTCTCGCCGCTAGCGATCGCGTTTTCACATATTTTTCCTAAGTGCTGCCTGTCGTGTTTGCCGTCAAATTTTCTTTCCGTAATAACCGTCCTTCGTATCGATTGATACCAACATTTGCTGGTTTGCAAAGCACATTTTTCGCTGAAGACTTCTCAGCTCATCTTTCATGCAGACGCTGAAGAGATTTTTTGCTTTCGTCTGAGAAACATCATCTTTGCATTCTGCTGGCTTTGTATGACCGTCTCTCTCGCTTTCAACGCTCTGACGTTAACCACAGATAGAATTGCAGAGATACGTGAAGTTTCGTCACGCTCATGAAAGAATAGCTCGAAAGGCAGATTAACCGCTTGTTACGCAATGCAGAGCAGTGGAGCCCATGTCCAAAGGGCGTCAAGCGATGACAGCTGACAATTGGCTCAGAGGAAATTCGAAGTGGTGCAAAGATAGAGAAGACGAGCGACAGGCACGATACGTATTGAATTAGTGAAGGCAAGCTCTGTGCTCCGGAAGGAGGTAAAGCCTTAGTGCTCATTGTGTGTGTTTTACTTCTTGTTGACTGTAACTGCCCGTAGAGCTCAACACCGCTCAAAATATCCCCACATTTTCCTTTTTGTGCCCGATTTCCTTCGTGATTTTCAGACATGCTTCCACCATATCCGGTCGCCCACAAAGCAGAACTAACGTATCGTCCGCTTCCTTAGGAATATGTTCACGGATCATTTCTTCAGTCACGTATCCCTCATCATAGTCCCAGTTATCGGGAGCCTTGTCCAACGTATACCACACACGAATGTTTCCCTTCCTTCTCGCCATGTCATCGATTCGATCGCGAAGTAAAATATCTCCTTCGGTGCGATTGGCATAGATTAATGACACTGTTGTCTTATCATCATCGTTTTCAAAAATCTTGAGCATTACTTGAAAACCGGGCGTAATTCCAGTTCCGCCGCATACTAATCCCACATGCGCAAACCTCCTTTCCTTTCCTTCAATAAGGAATAAACCATTTTCGACGTACTCAACTTGCCCACAGGGTCCAGTCATGCTCAAACTGTCTCCAATTTTCATCGTTTCCATGAATTGTGTCATTTTGCCCGCTTGAGAACCTTGTACATTTTGAGAACTCATCCCGGAGAAATATATCTTTACGCAAAGTAGAAACGAGCCACGTTCATATTCGCCAGATGTTGGTGTATACGCTCGAACTAATGGTTTTCCATCATGCATGATTCGCACTAGAACATGCTTCCCTGCGGCAAGCCCTAGTCGATGTTTGTCGGATGGGAGCTTGAATTTGAAGAGTCTTGTATCATGGGAAATCTCCCTTCGGGAAATAAGCTCAAAACTCACCCAAACGTTGGGGTCCAATGAGATCAGGTCGTCTGTTGAAGACCCTCCCGTTTTCGTGCTATGCACTTGCTCAGTTTTCACGCCATTATGATCATTGGAATGTACGAAGCCACTCTGGCCACCAACTACCGCAGAAATATCTGCCGTAGCGATGTTGCTAGTCCCTACCTTTCCAATTAAGTATTTCTTCAACATATGCTTTGCTGTATCCGAATGAATTGCGTTAAACATCTCTGAAGCATCTTTTCCAGCAGAGGTTAGGATGGAAGCTGCACCACCGGGATGATCATCCAAATAAGACGTGGTATCGTAAACCCTTCCATCGACGACAATCCATGCAGAATCTCGAGTATCATTTTCTGCAAGTTGCTCCCGTGAAAACACCGTAAGATTATCTTCACTACCATCCTCAGCTGCTTTAGCTAGTTCATCAGACTGCCCTGCCCCAACTTGTTTCATCCATCCTTCACTATGCGGTCCGGCCACGGTTGGATGAACAAACTGCAGATAAGAAGACGGCTTCTCTTCTGTAGCGTTTCCGGGTGGCGGTACAAGTTTTCCAAGTGTTGCTTTAACAGAGAAATGACTGTTATTTCCGTACCCTAATAGATTCCAGTTGTGTTCCGCAGGTTGAGTATTATTTGATACGTCCCAGGCTCTGCATTTAAACTCTCCAGTGTTCCTTGCACACTCGACCATCTCACCCATACCAACTGTACACCTCCAGAACATCCAGCAGAAGTATAACCCGAATCTTGGGGCTGAGCTGAACTGTTCTTCCGGGAAGCTCAAGTTACAAAGCTTCCAAGAACGTCCACCATCAAGAGATAATTCGACACGGGTTATTTTTCTGCCTCCTCCAGAGTAAGCATATCCCCGCACTGTGTACGTCTTATTGCCACTAGTACGGATTACTTCCATATTGCAAGGAGTAACGATTACTGAATTGATATTGAGTTCATTGAACAAGTACTCGTCCTTTGTCCAATATCCTTCGGTATCGGCTAACTCGTGATCAACGAAGGACGGAAAGATTTTGTTATCTCTTTCATGGTAATAACTATTTGTCGGCTTGTCAGACACTTCAATCTTTTCAAGCCATTTCACCATGCGTGCTCCAACCCATCCAGGAACAATAAGGCGGAGTGGAAACCCATGATCCGGATGTAAGGGTTCTCCATTTTGTTCATAAGCGATTATAATACCTGAAAAGTCATTCAAAGCATGCACGATTCCTACTGACGCTCCAAACGTACCAGCAGGCAACATCTCATTTTCAGACCCCGAGAAGCATACGTATTTTGCCTTTTCTACATTCACGTTGCACAGACTAAGCAAATGTGTGAGCCGAACGCCTGTCCAAACGCTAGTTGAAGTCGCGGCAGGCCCCCAATGGAACCCTCGCGTTTGCTTGATCATGTTCAGTTCCTTTCGTCTGTTTCCAGCGCACACGAGAGTAACTGGTAATGTCACACTGGGCATCGATAGTATTTCATCCATAGTAAATGTTCTGGCCTTTTCGACAAGACCGCTGATTGAAAGACGATGGTCGGCCCACTCAATCATTGCAGAGCGTCCATGGTTCCGCACGTATTGTAACGAAAGTGGTGTCACAAAACCCTGATCATACAACTGAGCAATTGGTGGTTCACAATTGAAAGGGTGGGCACCGGTTAAACGAATGAGGTCTGAGCTTCTTGGAATCCAGTCATCTGGAGTGCCAACATCTATCTCTTGTACCCCTGTTTCAGTGTGTGCTTTGGGAAGTAGCTCGTATGGCCCTGGCGATCTTTGGGAGGTCACATCGTCTAATAACCTCGAGACGTTTTCCTGGATTACTGTTGAGGAGGCAGTGCAAAGAATGTCAGGCGTCTGTTCGGCTTTCGAAGAAGCATCTCCCGATTGAACAAAACCACCGACCGGGTTGTCCTGAACAGAAGAATCAGATGTATCGAAACATTCACTCGGTTTCAAGCAAAGGGAGATAGCTCCTCCCATCCTTAGACGAATATTAACGGCTTCGTATGCAAATGGACGCACAGCTGTTGTGTTGAACCACTCGATGAGTTTTGTTCGCTGTGCTGATAGCCATCTCTTATTCTCTAGCGATTGCGATGCATGAGTCAGCTGTATTATATGTTGGTTTCTGAAAAGGGAACGTTAGAACTGTTTTCTAGCAGTACCTTCAACCGAGCGCTGGAGGTATACTACATGAGTGCTACCATCAAACCATGGTCCAGACGAATGTATTCTAAGCCCGAAAGGAAACCATTCCAATTCTCAGAAATCTGTTTCTGTTGTGGCCCTTCTATATCCCGTTTACTTGGGACTACATGGTTATCGAACAAATGATTATGTGTGTCATGCTTTGCATATTGCGCTCTGTGATATTCGTTGGAAGATGTGAACAACGGATTGAAGCAAGTGTGTGATACTACTCATTACCACAAAAAGAGGGGATAAATATCGCCCGCCGTAGATTCCAAAGAATATCATTAATACCGCTTTCGCACCCCGCCAGAACGGAAATCAAATGTAGAGTAGAACTCAAAAATTGTCCGTTTCAAGCGGACAGGTTCTTTCGTCTACAAGGGAAATCGCGGGACTTGAAACGATCAATCTGCAAGAAGTGCGATTCCATCACAATTACTCGTGACGAGACCGCTGTAAGGCCTGCTGTCTCGCCCACATCTAGGGTTCGTTTGCGCTTCTTTTTTCTGTCCTACCAGGCAAAAAGATCTTTGAAAGGTACAAATGTCGAACAATCAGCCTTAACCGACGAAAAGCAAGTTGCATACTTACCTGATTCATGGCTCAGCGTGAGGCTTTGTCTTCATCTGCACCATTAACAAACTTCCATGTACAAGATATTATTGCAGCGAAGTCAATCATTTGATTCTTTTTTTTCCTGTAGTAGCTTGCTCTCGGCAGAAATTTCTTTCACATAGTCCCAAAAAGGCTCTACCGATCCGAACAAAATGGGTGGTAAAAAGGGCGGGTTCGAGAGCGAGAAATGATGCGGTGTCCTTGAAAAATGTGATGTACTGCCTGTATCCTATCCAAAACAGTTTGTTTGTTTTAGAATGACTTATAGACTTTCTTTTCATGTGAGAACGGATAATATCAATCATATCTCCCCTTCATCATTGTGAACTGCAGAGGACCGTCCTTCGAACACTTCATGTTAAGTCCAACTACCTTTCCACTCATGTGCTACATTCGTACTTGTCCCGGATACGCAACATATTCCTTTATGATGGCCAACACCTCAGACTCTCTCATATAGGTGCTCACTGCTCACAGAGCGCTACAGGCGCTGTGAACTTGAATCACTAGGTCGGAAAATCTCGTTAACTGCCAACGTCAGCTTTTCAGTTGGAGGTAGTGCAGAATGCGGAAGCAGTAGTTCCTTCCACCCTCTTATGCTTTGTCTTGAAAGCTTACAAAGCTACAACATTGTTGCACGCATGTAGAATGTTTTGCAAAAGCACTACTAGCGTCTTCCTCATTCGCTATAAAAGACAGGGAGAGCTGGCTCGGTCTTTGTCGGTCGTCTTTCTACCCACGCCATTATTATCTTCAACTATATTCTAAGCAAAGGAACCTGTTCTTTTAGGCCGTCCTAGTCTACACTACAAAGGTACAAGCCGTTGTTTTTTTCCCTAACGTCTTGTTTCACGGCACATAGGATGCACGGTTGTTTCCTATGACAGACACGGCATGTGCTGCGTCAGCCACAACTTGCGTATACGCCCTTGTGATAAAGCGTCAAAATGTGAACTTAAATGGTTTGGGCAGCGCATTTCATTCCCAGGTTGCAGGTTGAAGGTCCTTGTGCAGGTGATCAGTAACGCAATAGATTTGCTTAGTTGACCATTTCTCTAACAAGAGTCGTTGTAGATATGCTGCGCAGATTATTACATGCATAGAAGGTTAATGGTACTTGTACAACTCTAGGTGCCTTGCGGTAGGGTAACAACGCATGAAAATCATGGTTTTCATTACTATACAGAAAGAGAAAAATGGATGATCTGGTTAAGTGACGTAGAAAGGAATTTGCAAGGAACGATAAAGAAAACTCATTCCTGCTTTGGACTTGATGAGGTGTCGGTAGAGTTGCTGAATTGGAGAGTCGGCACTTGCTATACAAGCACAATACTGGAAAGCGTTCACTCTTTTCTCCGGTCTTTGACACCCATGCACCTCGTTGTTGCTGATCTTTTAGGATGCTCTCGCTGATCTTGCTTGGTTTTTGGGAATTGGAGCAAAAAAACTCTTATAAAGCTGCCCTCCCGTAGGCGTCATGAGGATCTCCTGGGACTCGTTGAGAGGGATAGGTTCTACTTATCGATGTAGCGGAGAATATGGTTCTGCTACTCTATGTCTCCTACAGTACCCAAGACTAACATCTGCAATAATTCTATTTCACAAGAACGCAATGAAATGCACAAGAAGAATGGAGGTTTCGAAGAATACATATATTCTCTTAAAGTTTCGCGGAGCACGGACATGAAGTCTCGCAAAAGATCGAGCTGTACCGAGCGGTGCCAAACGTTCGATCATACTGAGGATCTGTCGGACCGTGCTATTTCAGTATTGAAGCCCGTGGGACTGCGTGGCCCCTAGAGACAGCCGCTCTAATACAATTCGACTGACTGACCAACGTTGACGCTTTTCTAGCTCTCCCCCACGTCCCTTTTTTCTCACTTGTCCCCGCGCTGCTTAAGCCCCCGCTCTGTACTCAACCCGTCAATTCTTTAGGTTATTAAGCGATAGAACATCGACTACCCATTGTTTGCGAAACTTCGTTTCACAATACGCACTAGGTCGAATACAATTGTCAAACAGCAATACAGTAGACCAACCATACATAAGCTGGACGACGACGGACGACAAAGTAAAGAGATAGTCAGTGCCTCTCACTCACAGGTTATGGGCAAACGCTACATGCGCCATTAACTTCCACCCCGCCTGCCCCCCCACCCAAGCCCACAACGGCTCTCCCAACCACACAAGCAGCACGGCAACTTGGCCGCGACCTCCGCAAGAATCTTCACATACAAGACCTCTACACCAACGCCATACTCACCCAAAACGATAACCACATACCCCGCGACACCACCCATCTTATCACCTTTTCTATAGAAGTCATGGAATTAGACAAAGCACCCAAAATACCAGACCTAAACACTTCCAACTATGTCTTGTGGTATTTAGCCATTGAAACATACGCGGCCATCATCGATGCGCTCCCACTCCCACACTTCCAACGAAACCTAACCATTCCCGCAGACCCCAATGCTCAGAAACAGTACCACAACAAGCAAAACTGCTTGTTAGCTGCCGTATAAAGCAGCGTTCCCATAGATATTCTTGGTCTACTCTTAGTTTCTGAAGACGAACCGACACCTCACGACCTAGTAAAACGAATCATTCAGCACATCAATCAGTCCACAAAAGACGATCACCAGTTCTTGAGAGCAGAAGCTGAAAACATCACGTACAAACTAGAATCTCCGATCAAAGCCTACTTAGTGGAACACACCAAAGTCAGGCAACGCATGATTGCGGCGAAATATCCTGGAATCGGAGATGATGAAACCAATTTCGACTTCATAATCGCTAGACTCAAATCTTTTTCGACTCTTGCCCCCATCCTAGCACCAAAACTGGCCAACAAACCGACCACAATCAAGACCTTAACTCTTGTATTCAAATCGCCCGCCATCTTTTACAGCCCCACTGACAGTGGACCTCATATCCACACAGGTACACCAATAATCACCGGGAACTATGGACCAATCCCCACAAAATTCACCTCACGGCAGCACTTCAACCGCTAACCATATCTAGAAAGAAGTATCCCATACCACTGACTATGTGCTTACCGCAAAGCCCTTCCCAGAGAATTTAACAACACAGACGCCCAATTTAGAGACCCCAATCACCCCAAGAATTGCACAGGCAAACTCCAAGCGCATCTGGCACATGCCGGCCCGGTATATCCACCACAGCACTAGTATTCACACCAGCCTATCGCCCAGCCCAATGCAGATTCACTACTTCAGCTGCCACCTGCAACGGCACCCAACCAAATCGACGTCACCTTGAAAATTGGCAGCGAAGCCAATGATAAGTTCATCCTCGACAGAGACGCGCATCCCACGCATCTCACGCACCCCGCACCCACCATGCACACTACAGCCGCAGAACTCCTAACTCATTCAACCACGCATCAGCCAACACTATGCACAAATCATGGAATCATCCACCTGCACACGAACAGGAATAAGACGATTCAAACGCACGCCGTTGCCACCCACCACATCTGACACAATCTTTTTTCAGTACATGATTTAGCATGTCGCTATGGCAGAGTATCCGTCACGCGTACCAAGGGCAGCATCTGGGACACCACTTCATCACCGCCAATTCTGCTCGGCACAGCTCTCTGGAACGGCAATCACTACCAATTCAACTGTAGTGCAATGCCCGGAAGCGGGAGTGCACTGAAAGACGTTCGGGACCTTTCATCGTTAGAGGTGAGGTTTCCAAGTTAGTGGCACGCGCGAACACGAGCCGCGGGTAGAGGGAGAGCTACCCTGTAAAGGGAAAAATAAGGGGGAGCTGAGTCACGAGTGTCGTGACGAAGACTAATGACAGTGCCGGTAAATAAACCTTGTACAAGGCGAACACCAAGACAGCTGGAATAACAATCCAAATACTCGGGTCCTTTAGATAGCCAAGGGGGGTTAGACTTCCCGTATGCGACGGTGCTTCCCTCCAAAGAGGAGTAGAGAACAGGCGAAGGCGGTGAGGTCTAGAGCCAATTCTCCAGGTTGGGGTCCCTTGTTCGGGAACGTTTACTGGTGCAACGGCAACCCGCCGGTGCGCTAAGTACTAACCATCCCAGAAATAGTTGTAAAAATAATAAATAGAATTAACTAAATTACTCCACTTTGGTGGTTCATGCGCACTACTGTGGCCAACTGCCAATTGACCCTTCCGTGTCCCACGTGTCAAATCCACTATTAGTGGTCGTAGTTCATGCAATGACTACATTACCGAAACATTCGGGAAATCAACCAAGTACCAAGAATCCCTCTCTGAGGGCATTGCACATCATATCCCCCTCCTTAGTCGGGAAAGCAACGGCGAACAAGGGCGAATTTTAGCGAAAAATGGGCGACAAAAGTCCAAATCCCTCCGGGTCACCTGGTCAAGCCTCTGCCTCAGAGAAACAACCTCCTGCAAAAGCAGCAAACCAGCCTTCCACAAGTGCACGCTCCTCCTCTTCCTGCTCAACTCAGTCAGATCACGCCCTTTCAAAGGGGACTATGAACAACAACAATAACCAGCCTCCAAGACCGACTCCAGTCGGGAACTTCTCAACCGGTTTCCGGTCGGTACCCTTGCCACATGGGAGGCAAACTCCTGCACAGCCGGCCAACATTGGCGCAGCGTCCCAGCATAGGTTTCAACTTCCACCAGCAGTGGCTCCTTCCGGACTGATCCCGGCGGCGACTTGGCCTTCTCATAACGCCTTTGTAGGGTTAGATCCGATGAATCAGAGTCACGCCTCTCGGCTCCGGCTTACGCCGTGGTTCCATCCCATCGCTGCCCTCAACGAGGATTTGGTTACGGCCTACGCGGATGGTTCTGGTACTTTGCCCGGGGATCTACACAGCCTCGTCACCTCTTCGTGGGACTGGCGGCATCGCATCGCCATCCCGGTGCACCATATCCGAAGAAACTCGGGAGGATCCGCGATTGCGGCCCATGCAGCGCTGGTGCGGATTGCATATCAACGGCAGGGCCGGGCGCCTTTCGACTTCCCGGTGCCTACCGCCTTTGGCTTTGACGTCAGCCTATTCCGCCCGCGCGGTTAAATCGGTTACGGCGAACGCCTTGCCAGCCTCGAAACTCTCGCGTGGAGGAACTTTCCCGCTGCGCGACAAGAAGCCCTGTGTTGGGAACGACTGATATTTCGGGCTGAATTCTGGTACCTTTCCCAGCAGTTCCAGTCCAACTTCCTCCAAAACTTCACCCGTTATGAACGGCGTTGGCGATCCCGATTCGGGTACTTCGTCCCATATCAAAATGTGGAGATTGAGCGGATTGCTACGCGTCATCGACATGGTCGGTATGTCGCACTACTAGAGTGGTGGAGGTTTCCTGAAGCCTGCCAGGGTTGCTACGTTGAAATCCCGCCAGAACTCACGTACCTCGGTTCCTTTTTGATTCAGGATCCCCGGTCGGGGCCTTGGTCGGTAATCGTAACCGAGTGGGCTGCCCGCACTGTGGCTTATATTCGCGCTGAGTTTTATGACCAGTATCGACTGTGGTTCATCCAACCGCGTGTGCAGGCCGCTATTCGCAATCTGGACCTCAGCGTCCTTCTTGGGGGTATTGCCAATAATGACGAAGTACTCCAATTACTTGGTTTGACCGACAGTATTGACTGGCGCGAGGTCCCACTGGAACAGAGCGGTTGGCTTGACGGCGGCGGTGGCGGTACCGGTGGTCCGGGTCTTGGTAGAAACACCGTCCTTGCGGGGGATTTCATCTACTTCGATCCCTGGGCGTTCCGGGAGATTTCCTCCGAGGAGGCGAGGGAACTCCGCGACGCACCGCGGCACGTGCCGGACGACCACCCGATTGGGTACGTCGATTCCAACGATTTCTACCGCACGTATAGCGGGGATGACCCGATGGTCGATAACGAACCCGAAGAGCCGAGGGACATGGAACTAGACGTTGCCAACGTGTATGTAGACGAATACCCCGAGGGGGTGCCTCCGGTTCCCATTCCTCCGACGGCGAGCGCCGGGCCTTCCCTCCTCAGCGGGGGTACAGTCAATGAAAGCGATATCACTGCCCGTTTCCTCCGCGGAGCGGGTTTAAGCGCTGCCGAAGTTTCAGGTGACGTCACCGCGATGGCAGATGCCTTGGCTTACCGCCTTGCGGGTGGTCACGCCCCGGACGATGGGGAGGGGTCGAACCTCGAATCCAGTATCCTGGTCTCTTTCCCTGGCTTAGCAAGTAATGTAGCTTAGCATAACACAGGAGCACGAGGCTCCTGAGTAAACTTTCCCGTTTAGAACGGCATTTTCTCTTTCATTCCCGTCCTGGACGGAGTCCATACAAAAGGGGGTGTACTCCTTCTTTCCTACCTTCCCCGGCTTCGTGGCATTTCTATCCCACTTGGGCGTTGCACAGCGTAGCTGGATTTGCGGTACCCGCGCTGCGGTGATATTGGACCACCTTCGAACGAGGGAGGTGTTCGATGGGTTCCATGGTGTCCCAACTTGGGTCAAATCCGTACCAACGGACGCGGTATCTTAGAATGCCTTCCTGATTCCAGGGGTGCCCGACGATTCGGTCAATCACAAACTCTTGTTTGTATACCTGCCGGCCTTGCCGTGTTATGGTGACATCGCTTACCAGGGGTTGCCCGATGGACGGGATATTCCTCTCAGGGGTGCGTCAGGATGCAACGTCCCGGCTTCGCTCGGAGGATGCGGCACAGAGTGCGGAATAATATCCCTCAAGAGGATGTCTTCGTGGAACGGTTGCCGCGTACCGCGGTAATTGGGGCGTACCGCTAGTTTGAGGGGGTCCTCCGTCCCATTTTGACGGTATTCCGGTCAAACCGCGAGCTTGCGGGCATCTTGCCGCCTTGGCGGAGTTGTGGAGGTCACTCCCTGGTGGGGCTTTCCGAGTCGCGCGGTGATCGGTGCGGGGCGCACAATCTCCGTGCGTTCACGTGACTGCCACGGCATGTGGCTCTGAACCGCCTCCTAGTGTTCCGCCTCCCTTGGCTTGGGCCTTACACTGTCCGGCTGAGCCGTGCACTGCTGTGTTGGCACCCGGTATCCGGCGGTTACTTCCGGTGCTCCGGTATGTTGCCTCAAAGTCCCTGATGGGGCGTGGACAGCTGGCGCCATGGACACCCTGTTCCAGGACTTTGCCTCTAATTGAGGTGTAATGTCTTACTCAAGAGGTGCATCATCCGGGACGACCGGTTTAACACTGGCGACGACGCCGGATTTTTCCGAGACGCTCGGTATTTTACCGCGATTGCGCGGAGACTTTGGCATTTCTATCTCCGAAGTTCGGACAACATTCCCGTTATGAACGGTTCTCAAGTCCGGGGCTGTAGAGACAGGGACTTGAGTGGCAAGAGGTGCATTCCTGCCTTCCTCCGCCAAGAGGGTCTTTTCAATTTCCAGCATTGCTGGTTTTCCAAGGCGTGCGTTGCCTGCTACCAGCGGTGTGGAGGGTGCTGAGGAATCCGTTTTGACAGTAAATTCCGTCGACGACGGTTCTGCGACTACACCATGGTGAGGGGTCTGCAAAACGATATCGGTATCCTGATTCAGGGACTTGCCCTGGTTCAGGGGTACGGACTGCGATGTCGGTCCACTCTCCCGTATCATACGGTGTAACTGCGTCGTTCCGGAACCCTGTGTGGGGGATTGCGAGGCTTCATCGACCTTCCGCGTTTCACGGCTCGAATCCCGTTGCGACGGTAATGAATTTCCAGCGTGGCAATAGGTCCCCTCCCCCTCCTTAGACGGAACAAGGGGAGTAATAGTAGGATATCCCGCATGGCTGGTCTAAATGCGCGCCGAAGGGGCGGTAGTGTTAGGAGTAGAGAAAGGTCCGTTTGGACCTGAACGATTCGGCCGAGCCGGGGGTTCTGGGAAAGTCGGTAAAACTGAGAAGCCCCGAGTGGGGTGTGGTAGAGTAGTCGGTCTATTTAGTCCTGGGGGTTCCAGCGTTGCTGAGTCCGTAGAGACGGGTTTCTCTGTTTCCAGGACGACCTCAGACGATGGAGGAGGGGCAGGTACAACAAGATCGCGGGAAATCCGCTCGTGTGCCTTGCCCATTTCCACTACGACAGTGTCCGAGTTAGCGGATACCACTTTATACGGTCCATCAGCCACAGGCGAAAGCTTGTGACGCTTGTACCGTTCCGGGTTATAATATTCCTTACGTATAAAGACGTAGGTATTAGCCCGTATGCGGGAAGCATTATCTCGTAAACGAGCGTCGAAATTCCGCTTGTACGCGGCTTGCGCGCGTTCCATAGACTTCCGCACTGCGAGGACCAGTTTAGTAAGCCATTGCTTCCATTGCTGGCGGTAGCGAACCACAGATGGGAAATTGTCCAAGGTGGCTTGGGATTCTAACGCCACAGGCGGGGGTGAACGAGATAGAACCAATTTGAACGGTGACACTCCGGTAGTCCGGTGAGCTTGTGTATTGTATGCAGATGTTAAAGCATCTGCATACAAGTCCTAAGTTTTGGGGTGATCAGCAACGTAGGAACGGGGAGAGGCCAACAAAGTCCGGTTGAACCGTTCGACATGCCCATTACACTTAGGATGGTAGGTAGTCGTTAACAAGTTCTTCACGTCCAAGATGCGACAAACATCCTGGAAGAACTTGGACGCGAACTCACAGGAGGACCGTAGACAAAAATCCAGTGCGTCACCAGAGCCTGGGCCACCGTGAAAGCGGTTATCCTCCGAAGAGGGACAGTCCGAACAAGCTTTGAAAAGCGATCGGTGATCACAAGTAAGAACTTGTTGCCTCTCTTTGTTGTGAAGAGGGGTCGGAGAATACCGATTGCGATAAACTCAAGTGGCGCCCTGGCAGGGAATAACTTCATTTTCTTCGCGTTCCTGCGGAGGTTCATCCGGTTCCTTGAGCATTTGGTACAAAACTGCACATTTGCGTAGCATTCAACCGCCATGGCGGGCCAGTAAAAAGCCCTTCGCAGGGTGAGGTAGAGCTTCCCTCCACCTACGTGGCCTCCGAGCTTGGCATAGTGGGAGAGATGTAACAACCGCGATTGCAGGGAATGAGGTACCACAATCTGTGGGCGAGCTTCGACCAAACGAACGAGGTAGCCTTTATCATTCACCTCGAACGGGAGGTCTTTCTCACCGTTTAAACGGGCACGAATCCTCATACAGAAGGGGTCACCGAATTGTTCTCGGATCAATTCCTCCGGTCAAACCAGTACAAAACTTCTTGGTAAAGGGTTCTCAGGGGTCTCGCGGGATAGGGGTAAGTTGTCAAAGTCAGCATCTTCATCCCAGTCTTCTGGCCATTCCTCGAGCTTCCACTTCGGGTCATCCGGTTCTTCAGCCATGAAGCCTGGAATGTCGTCATCTTTTGTTGGGAGTGCTTCCCCATTTGTGGGTAAACGCGACAAAGCGTTGGCCTGGGTGTTGAGCACCCCCTTTTTACATATGACTTGGAACTCATATTCCGCAAGGCGGAGTCTCCAGCGCATAAGGCGGCCCGAGGGATCGGATATGTTCATTAACCACCTCAACGAGGAATGATCTGTGTATACGGTAAACTGAACTCCCATAAGGTAGGGTCGTAGGGTGGAAAGCGCCCACATGACGGCGAGACACTCTTTCTCCGAAACAGAGTAATTCCGCTCGTGGACATTGAGCGAGCGTGACCAATAACCAATTGGCCCTTGGTCCCCCTCTGGGGTGGTTTGGAAAACACCACAACCAACTTGGTAGTCGCTCGAGTCCATGCCCATGGAGTACGGGAGTCCCAGTTTGGGTAAAGATAAGATAGGTGCTGACGTGACAGCCTCCTTTAAGGAGTTAAACGCTTCCGATTGCTCGGGCGTGAATTGTCCCAATTGTGGGGGATTTCCTTTGCGTAACAAAGCGTTCAACAGTGCCGCGGTATCCGAGAAGTTCGGGATAAACCGTCGGTAGACGTTGACCAGCCCTAAAAAGGAGCGGAGTTCCGTTTGAGTGCGGAGTTCCTTAGCCCCAACGAGGAACTTGACTCGAGCCTTCTCGATCATTAACCGTCCTGGACGGATGATATGTCCCAGATACTTGACAGTATCTGTGAAGAACTCGCACTTCATCAACTTGAGGGTAAGTCCCGCATCGCAGAGCACGGTCAGAACGTCTCTGACATGGGTGAGATGGTCGTCCAAATTATTGGAGAAGATGACAATATCATCCAGGTAGACCAGGCAGCTCCGCAACTTGAAGCGGTTCAATAGAATAACTATTGCACGCTGAAAGGTGGCGGGAGCGTTGGTCAAACCAAACGGCATCCGCTTGAAGCGGTACGATCCTGCGTGGCAGGTGAACGCGGTCTTATCGCGATCCTTCTGTCTAACAGGGACCTGCCAATAACCCCAATTGCGTCCAAAGCCGTGAACACGGTAGCGTCTTCAAGGGAGTCGATGCACTCGTCCATACGAGGGATGGGATATGTGTCCCTAACAGTCACGGCATTGAGCCAGCGATAGTAGACACAGAACCTCCAGGTTCCGTAGGCCTTCAAAACCAGTACAACTGGGGATGCCCAGGGTGATTGAGCGGGCTCTATCACACCTATGCGGAGCATTTTGTCCACTTGGGACTGCTCCTCTTCCCGAGCGTTCGGTCGTGCCCTGTAAGGGGGTTGTGCCATCGGAGGTGCACCCGGTAACAAATCTATCCAGTGTTCCGTAGCATTAATCTCGCCTAGCGAGCTATCCCACATCGTGGTAAATTCCCGTACAATTGCACGGATTTTGTCGTGGTGTGACTCCAGCACATGTCAGAGGTTTATATCTTCGAGTGCCTTTATGGGTTCCACTCGGTCAGAACGCGCTGTTACATTGTCCTGTGATACAGTTGTGGCCGTCGGTTCCGAGTTACCCGGGGTGTTTGATGTTAAAACAACGATTTCCTCTCCCTTCTTTGACGATAGTTTGTCAGTGGTGGGGGTGGCTTTCTCAGAAGAGGCAGAAATTCCGAGAACATCGGCGGTCGTCATCTTCGTTGTGAGCACCCCAAGGGGGTGTGGAGTGACGCTTCCAATTACTTGGTTCTTTACCAGATACTGGATCTGTTGTCCAAGATTGGCAACGAGTATCCGGAAAGGAGCATCCGGGGTAACGTAAACAATTCCGGTCGCCAGCGCGAGCTGGTATTTCTCGTACAACGAGGACAGAGGTTGAACAACCCGAAGACCGTGTTGACGGCAATTGACTTGCACCTGGACTTCAGACTTAGGCGGTAAAGAAACCGAGGCTGCGACTCGAAGTTTGATGGAATCGTGAGACGCGGGCAGTGGTTCCTTCGCAGCAGGTAGTGGGACTTGCTTCCACGAAGCACGCTTCAGCGGGCGGCGGACGATCGGGACTGACGATCCGTCATCGAGTTCCACACGCCTAAGGCGGGGCCTGATTGCGTCGACAAATCTGTCGCATTAATCACATCCCAGTATGACTGTAGCGGCCAATGACCGACAACCAATAAAGTCGAGCTTCACCATGGAGGTGCCCAACCGCACGACTAAATGGACGGTACCCAACGTTTTAAACGGATTGTTGTTCGCATCTGCGACGTAGGGAACCGTTTCGGAACGGATACGAGACCGCACCTGCGGGGGTGGCAATGATTGCACGATGAAGTTGGGGCCTGCACCTGTGTCCAGGACTGTTAGAAATCTCACCATAAAATGGGTGTCAAGGCCAAGGTCGGCGTAAACCTTGTAGTTGCGCTTGGCCATGACCAAGACTCTATCCGGGATCCGGGGGTTTTACTCCGTATCCACGGGCGATGCAGCACAGAAAGGTGTGCAGATTCGTCTGCGGTGTCCTTCCTTGAAAGGATTTTCACCGGGGGAGCAAGGCTGCGACGCCTCGGGCGTCAACAGCCTCATGTCTGAGGACGCCTCTGCCAAAGGGGAGACTCCGTCAGTTAGTTTTCCTGGGAGGTTCCCGCCGTAGGCGGTAGTCCATGATCCTCGACCACGAGAGCTTCGTTCCGGAGGCCGGGGTTTTTATCCGCATAAGCGGTGGTTGCGTCGGTCGTTTTCGCGACTTCCCGATTCGGGTTGGTTGAAGCTAGCCACGCACGCGGGATATGTCGCAAGGCATGCGAGAAGTCCGTTTTAGCACGGAGGTGGGAAGCCGTCAGAGTGGAACGTTTCTCCTCTGGACTGAGGACCTCGTAATTGGCCATCACCTTGGCCATATCCTGCAGTGAGCAAAGACACTGAGGGGATGTATGGCCATGGGTGTAGCAAAGGTGGCAAATTAGAGCCAAAATGGCGACGCGCCGGTTAATATCCCGAGCATCGGAGAAACGTACTGCCGGGCGGGTGTCATTCCAGCCAGGCCGTTGATAACGGGATTGGCCGTTCATAAACGGGACTTGTGGCAGCTGAACGCAATTGTTCCCCACGTACAATACGGGGTTGTCTTGCGCCGTTTCGAACGTGTCATGCGTCGTTGACAGTAAGTCCGTGGTTGGTATAGACACATCATCTCCCTGTGCAAAATGCACGGTGTCGTATCCCGGTTGCGGGGTTCTATCCGCAAAAAGCGAGGGCGATGAGGAGTCACTCTCCAGCACCAACGCCTTGGCGGGCCTAGACTGAGGATTCGGAGCTCTTGCACGAAGTGCTTCCCCTTCCGCTCGAGCATGTTGAGAAAGCTCGAGGTAGGTGACGCTCCGCTTGTCCTCGCGGTAACGAGTGACAAGACTCCGGATTGCCGGGTCAAGGCCATCGATGAACATGGTACAACGTTCCCCTGCGGGGTATACATTCCCACAACGGTGGAAGGCCTTGTTAAGGCGCACCGAGTAATTGGTTTCACTCTGCCTGAGCACTGACGAGTATCTCGCAAAGCAAGGATTGCCCCCTGAATGGCGGTATTGGTGGCATAAGAGCGCAATAAATATTGCACCACCTCCGGCCAGCAGGATACTCCTCCCTCTGCGGCACTAGATGATCCTCTGACAGAGGTGTACTGGTCCTCTGCCACTCCCCATAAGAAATAAGCTAATGCCAAATAGGCTTGTTCCTCATTCTTTCCGAGGATATCGGCTTCCGCTACAAAGCGGGAAAGAAAGTCCAACACCATAATTGATACTTCTCCAGTAAAATACTGGTTACGCAGTGAGAGTTGCATACGTTTTATGCACTCTTTCACCTTGCCTGTGCCACGGGGTGTACGTGCTAAAGAGGAATCTTCGAGCCGGTAGTACCGGTAGGTCAATAGTTTCCGATACAACGGGTTCGTCGGTTTTAATTCCCTCAGGCCAGGGTGTCTTCTCCCCTTGCTGCGGGTCCGAATATCACCTTGGGTGGCGGATGACCGCTTAGAGTGGGATGAATGGCCTCTTTTCTCGTCCTCCGAATCGAAGTCCGAGGAACTAGAACCATCTGACCCGTTTCGGGGTGAATCCGATGATGTCGTAGAATCAGAATCCGATTGATCTCGTTTGTATTTCCGCCTCTAGTGGCGCTTCTTTCTTCCAGCATGCTGGGAGTGGTTTGACGCAGCTGGTGCCGAATCATCCGAGGACGGTTTATCCATGAGGATGAACTGCTCTAACGTCTCGGGACGGGCACGAACTTGATCAAATCGAGAGTCAACTCCTTCTATGAAGGTGGCGGGTTGCCCCAAACTCTTTAACATATAGTTGACATTGGACCGTAAGATACGGAGATCCTCTGCGACCATCTTTGTAGGGGTGTCCATCACCAACTCACGGAGGGTTTTTAATTCCCCGACAAGGGTGTCGTGGGCGGTCCACAAAGCGTGAACCTGAGATTCCAGGGAATTCCTCTGGGGGGTGTTATCGCCCGTCAGACGGGGTTCAGGTGCGGCGGCGGCCACGGCCGGAGCCGGATGAGCACCATCCACGGCATTCGATAACGGTGTCGAAGTGGAGTTCCGGGGTTCCCGGGGTGGGTTTGGGGTCCTAGACGAGGCACCCCCAGCATGGCTGGATTTCGCCCTAGTCGGGATCCGAGAAACGAACCGAACTTCGGGGTTATCTCCACCATTGTCCGAGCGACTGCGCGTAGTCGCAGGCTCTGCAGAGGAGGGTTTCCTCGACATGAGGCCCAACCGTTACGACGGGAAAACAACGGAACTTCTGGAAACAAACAAAAGAAACAAAACCTCGAAAGAGGGAACCAAGCACCAAAACCGATTCGAAGTCAGGAGACCACTTTGTAGTGCAATTCGCAAAAGCGGGAGTGCACCGAGAGTCTTTCGGGACCTTTCCTCGTTAGATGTGAGCCCAGTTGGGTACAGCCCTCCCAGGAGTGGCACGACTATGTCGGGTTGTAAGGCCGAGGCCACCCGTCGCGACTTGCGCAGGGAGGTTGAGGCAAGAGTCGGGTATCCGCAGGAGCGGTGTATGGGGATGGTCGTCCTCTAAAGAGGTGAGGTTTCCAAGTTAGTGGCACGCGCGAACACGAGGCGTGGGTAGCGGGAGAGCCACCCTGTAAAGGGAAAAATAAGGGGGAGCTGAGTCACGAGTGTCGTGACGAAGACTAATGACAGTGCCGGTAAATAAACCTTGTACAAGGCGAACACCAAGACAGCTGGAATAACAATCCAAATACTCGGGTCCTTTAGATAGCCAAGGGGGGTTAGACTTCCCGTATGCGACGGTGCTTCCCTCCAAAGAGGAGTAGAGAACAGGCGAAGGCGGTGAGGTCTAGAGCCAATTCTCCAGGTTGGGGTCCCTTGTTCGGGAACGTTTACTGGTGCAACGGCAACCCGCCGGCGCGCTAAGTACTAACCATCCCAGAAATAGTTGTAAAAATAATAAATAGAATTAACTAAATTACTCCACTTTGGTGGTTCATGCCCACTAATGTGGCCAACTGCCAATTGACCCTTCCGTGTCCCTCGTGTCAAATCCACTATTATTGGTCGTAGTTCATGCAATGAATACATTACCGAAACATTCGGGAAATCAACCAAGTACCAAGAATCCCTCTCTGAGGGCATTGCACTTCATCAACGGCAAAATATTGCACAAAACCTCAGCTCACACAGCATGCACGTTCTCTCGCTCCTGCCATAAACGAACATTACCTCCCTCACCCACTCCTCGTCCCACGTGCGAGCCTTCCACGACACGAAGTCCACCTCTACCCACTGGCAAGTCGAAAGCTCCACCCATATCCCCCACGCACTCTTACGAGGTCCCCACCCCTACCCCCCACATTCTATCAAACCCCATCAAAGGACGACACAACAGCATAGTACAACTGGAAGCCCACAAATGGCACCTGAAACTCAACCACACCAATCCGGGCAAATTAAACCTCACGGCCGCCAAACGCCTAATACCCACCATGCCATCACAACTACCCAGTGACATCAAACTCACCTGCAGTGCGTGCGACCACGCTAAGCTTTAACCCTCGCCACACAAAAGAAAACAGCACGCTTACCCCCAGGCACTTACGTCAGCTCAGACACGTGCGGCCCTGTGAAACCCACCTCGACACACGGCAACAACCACATCTTACTGATCGTATGTGCATCGAGCAAGTTCGCGTTTGCGTATTTTGTGCGGGAACACAAACAAATCCCTCCATATATAGATCAAACTCTGCATCATATCCGACATGGCATGCACCATCCCATTCAGCACTTTCGCAGCGACAACGCAAAAGAATACCAATCCACAATTATGCACTAAATATATAACAAGCACGGAGTACAACTCCATCTCCGCACAGCACACCAAACTCAAGAGAACGGCATAGCCGAACAATTAAATCGCACTATCATGGAATCGGTACGTGCACTACTCAAGACGGCAGGCATAGATGATACGTATTGGAGAGATGCCGCACGCGACACAGTCTTCAAATAAAATTTGCTGCACCACGACGCTACCAACAGCTCACCCTACGCCCTGTGGTACCACCACACCCCAACCCTCAAGCACATATATACATTCGGCCAGGTGGGCACCATCCCCGTGTATGGACCCAAAAAGAAGTTAAAACCTCGGGCCGATCCTGCCCGATATATGTATGCCACTTTATTAACCCAGGTAGTGGTTCTGAAGCTCCGAAAACGTCAATACCAGAACATACGAGCCAGCAACATCCATCCGTACACCACACACACCGACCCCACTGCCGCAGCACCTACGGCATTTATTGCACGCAGACCTCACAAACAAGCCATCCCTCTTGACATCACCATGGACACCGCACCACCTGCCCATCTAGCGCAAGCTCGCATGCATCCCGACGGAAAGGCTTGGCAACAGGCCCATGACGCCGAACTGGACAACCTTGACAATCACAGCAGCATCAAAAGGTTGCCAGCTCATCACCGGCCACCACTCGAAGCAGTCATACCGCTCATGATGCTATACAGGTAAAACGGGCCGCCCCAGAACACATAATAGAACGCAAGGCCCACTGCAATTTGCACGGCGATCTAATGAAACCCGAATTCCACTACGACCCACAGCACACGAAAAAATATACCGCGGACCGCACGACACAACGCATGATCATAGCATTACACGCCTCACCCCAACTACCACTGGAACAATTTGAAATTAAGTCCACCTACCTTCACGAGCACTATCAACGCGATCAACCTATATATGTTAAACAAATGCAAAAGTTTAACGGCAATTACAAGCATTCTGGCCAGTACAGCGAACTCATCGGCAACTTGTACGGATCACCTCCTGCAGCATACTATTATAAACACGGTCTCAAACAATTCCTTACAAGCATCGGCTTCAAGGCCTTCGAGCACGATTCGTGCCTCTATAGTCACAAAAACGACACCGGTTACATCGTCATCAGCACCACCATCGACGATTTCCTGGTCCAAGCTTCCCACTGATACCTTATACACAAGCTTTACACACAACGGCTGCGCAAATTCAAACTCAAACGACTGGGTACTCCGCGACGTTTCCTCAACTAGACCATCACGCAGACCAAGGACGGGACACACCTCTCGCAACCCTATGCCATTGAATCGATACTACACCAAACCGGGATGCAAAATTGCGACCCCACACAGACTCTTTACAACAACCTCACAGTCTTCGATCAACAGCCCTCCACCAAACTACTCACAGCCGAAGAAGCAACGCGATATCGACAGGTTCTTGGTGAAATTCGTTATTTCACAGACAGTACCCGCCCTGACATTGCGCACGCCACTAATCGTCTCGCGCTACACATGTCTAAACCGCAACATCATCACAGCCTTGCACTGACATTTCTGTTTCGCTATCTCAAGGAAACATGCTCTCACGGCTTATTATACCCAAAAGCAAAAACCAACGCACACAAGAGAGCACCATTAACCGTATAAAGCTAGTCCTACTTCGCAAACGAAAAGAACCGCAAGTTAATAACAGGCACAGTCCACTTTATCAACTCCACACCGGTCTTCTGGATCTCTAGAAAACAAAACATCGTAGCCCTCTCCACAACAGAAGCGGAGTACATTGTGGCAACCGATGCAACGCGCCACACAACTTGGCTAACCAAACTTCTCAACGACGCCCATGTTCGCCTCACCTATCCAAAAACGCACCATGTGGATACCCGTTTTGAAATGCTGATAGCCCAAAATCAAGTGCCGAAGAAACAGCGCAAGTACATCCATCTACGGCATCACTTTCTCCAACATCACATTGCGAATAACACCATCAGCATCCACCGCATTCCAACGACCGAAATGAAAGCAAATATCGTTACGAAGCCCTTGCATCGTGATCGGTTCACCTTCCTCCGCGCGGCGATAAGCATCGTCCCCCTTCCCACGCAAAAATGATACGCATCAACCCCAGACTGTCAAACAACAACACATCTTGCTGCGTCACATTTTTGCAATGTCAAACAGCATTACAGTAGACCAATCATGCATAACCTAGACGACGACGGACGACGAAGTAAAGGGATAGTCAGTGCCTCTCACTCACAACAATAAAGGGTCGTCTTCTTTTCCAACTTGACGTGATTTATGAATTTCTATTAATGGCAAATCTTTTATTCCCACCTGCACTCTCTCCTAATATCGAGAGTATGCTGGTGCGTATTTCTTTTTCCTGGCAAAAACACATGACTGCGCTTATTAGTGAGCATACGCACTCAGAATTCTGGAGAGTACGAGGCAGAATTCTGCCAAAATCATTACACTGAAATTTAGTTTGCAGAATTCTCTAGCGAAGACTTCACGAATAATACTGAATAGTGCGTCGTTACGGAAGTCGCGTAAGTAAAGCTAGGAGTACCACGTGTAATGTATTTCACGAATTTCGCGGAAAAGAGCTAACTGAAGTGCAACGCTAATAGCGGTATCAGCCCGTGGTGCAGTCATATTCCGCGTTGGCGATGCTAACCTCTCTACCATGGAGTATGAGTGTTACACCGGTATGTTGTTTCCGTTTGAAGGGCCCCAATTTGGTTGACAAGTGTAGTGCACAGCATTGCTGGCTTGTGCCACACGTGTGTAGATTTTCGCACCCCCTTAGGGATATTATTAGTTAATTACTACTGTACTGTCAGGGCGCGGGCCACCACTACTTATGTGTGTGAGCTCCGGCTGCCCGGGTCAAAGTAAACGCAACAAGCGAGTGTCTGGCTCTAACTCAGGTTTCCTGGTGAGTGTCCACCTCCATCTGGAGAGACGCCATCCTGTGAAGGCCTAGTTACCCACCTCGTGGAGCTTCAGCACATTCTTACCACTACTGTGTTTGTTTCTGTGCACGCTTTTACAGCGGTTATTGTTCTTTTGTCCCGTATACAGGTGTCGTTGTTTCTGCCACTACCGGTGATTACCGTTGCTCCGCTACCACCGCCCCACTCGTGTGGACACCGCACTGCTCTTGCGCGTCGCCCACCACTCGTGTGTCGCTGTATTTTCCGCTTTCCCACTTCGTGGTCTGTCTTGGTTTCTACACCTGTACGATAGTCGTGACGGTGAGTCCCGGTCTTACACCCGGCTTCGTGTGCTCACCAGAGGTGGTTTTGCCGCTGCGCTACCCTCACAGAGGAGGACGTCGAACACCCTTGTGTGTCTGCTCCCATCTCGGGGTATTGCACTACACTAACCTTACATGCACCATCCCGAGCACCATACGGCCCACCAACCACGACGCAGGCACGCCCAGCAACCGCGAGGCAATCACGATGGGAGAAGTTTACGACGTTGAAGCTGTGCCCCCTACCCTCGGAAAGAAGTTGCGATACACAGCAGCGCAAGACCTTGTCAGTGCACGCGAAGTCGCAGCTGCGGGAGCGCAAACGCCTCCGTATGGCGAGACAAGGAAGCGGTTTGAAGATGCTGCCACAAAGGTCAACGTAAAATCTGCTTTTGCAGGTGAACATATAGGCTGGAAGCAACTTCAAGACCGCTACAAGCGTATGCAGGAACAATACTGCAAGCTTGACGATGGTAATCAGCGGCTGTCAGGAGTGGGGGGAGGGGAGATGGGGGAGCTTGCCGATCTGCTCATGACAATGCGGGAGGCAAAAGACGATTATGACTCACAAACAAAAGGCACTGAAAATGGCTAAGTGCAAGAAGGAAGAAAATAAGGAACGCATAGGTGCCGCTCTCGTGTTTGTCACTACAAAGCGTAAGACTGTAAGTTATGCCGGAAGCAGCGGTTCGTCAGGAAATGGGGAGGCTTCAGACCCTGGGAAGGACAAGGGGAGCAAAAGCGGGAAGAGAGCCAAGAAGGGCAGCCGAGGTCCGCCAGTTGTTGGGATCGAGATGGATTGCTTGGGCTCTCATCTCAAAGAGGCTGATCTTGCTCGCGTAGACCTCGAAAGCGAACGCTTTGCCTTTGAGCAGGAACGCCCAATTGCGGAGCGTATTGAGCGCAAGGGGAAGCGCAAGGAAGGTAGAGAGCAGCGCTTAGAGCGAGAAGAGCGACGCAAAGAGCGTCTCGAGCGTAGTAAGCTGTAGTTAGAGAGCATGGAGCGCTACTGGAGCTACTGGCTAAGCATAAGTAAAAGTAGCCTTTTCGCTCTCCATCGCCCTTTTTGGAGTAACGAAGTGCATGCTTTACCATCAAAATTGCGCTAGCCTCTCCTCACAGAGAGCAAAAAAGTCCGATCGCTTCGCGCCTGTGGTCCCCTCGGGACGCAGACCTCTTTCTCGCTCCTTGGGGCTCTCCGCGAGCTATTCTTGATGCCATAAATACTCCTCAAGAGAGGGACGGGGCAAACTGAAGTACATTGATATCTGGTTGGGATAGCAACGGTTGCGGAAGTTCGACAACAGCATCGATGCTGTGTATAGCATACCGATACGAGATTCGGAAACCTTCATCTTGCGCTTGAATTTTACTGTAGCAAAGTGCATTTTGGGCTCTTAGAAGACCCACTCTACACTGATACGCACGTCTGACATAGCGCTGTTGAAAGCTCTCTGTGCCAGTGATAGGGTTGCAACTTGAAAGGGAACCACCATAAACCACCTTGCGTTATAACCCGACTCTCTGTATATACAGTACGATACGACTTGATGCTATAGCACGTGTGTCAATTCTTCTTCCAGTCCGGAGCGAATGTTTTATGTCCAGCCGTGTTTACGCCCTTCAAAAGGGCCATGTAGGTGCATGATAATCCCATCCGAATTATTCACGGCGTGTTACTTTAGCGCATGCTTGCGCTTATGTCCATTGTAGATGACACGCTGCACAAGGTTAACTTTTGGCCGTGCTATGCCAAGCACAGTACCTTCTATACAGCCGATGCAGTTCGGCAACGTATTGGGCCTTCTATTAATCCCTTCCGCGTATGATAGAAGTCTTGCACTGAGAACTTTAGCGCTGTTGAAGCTTTTGAGCAAATAATTTCTTGCATCAAGCAGTAGCTCTATCTTTTCCCAAAAGATCTCGGACAGCTGTGACGCGTGCTTTCCGAAGAGCTTTTTTTAAGTCTACCTAACGCGCTGGAGTAGCACGTCGACGAAATACGACGCAATTGCCTAGAACAGGTGTGCAGGCGTACCGATTACGGGTAGTTGAATTCTTAGCAGATTGCAAAGCAATAAAATGAATGAACTAAGTAAGATCGTCTTTACAAAAACCGAAATTGCGTTAGACGATCTAAGTCACTAAGAGGATTGAAATTAAATGAAAATTCAGTTAGAGATACACGGGTGCGGCGGCGGAGGTGGTTGCTGTAGTTATCACGATGGTGCATGTAGTATTGTGCAAGCTGCAGTAACGCGTGGTCCGAGGAAAAGGCAGAGGCTTTGTGCACATTACGCTTGCAAACGACAGCTTGTAACGCGCAACTAGAAGTGTGGAATCTAGTTGCAATTGCAACTAAACTTCTTTTTTTTTGGCGATGACGAGACATGGTGGCTGCTGCCAGAGTCCCAGAGCATGACAGATGCTGAGGCCTTCCTGCGTATTACTCAAGAGTCAACTTGTGCGTGCTTGCGTAAACCCTCCGACAACAGAATTCTGTATCAAGTTTAGTTTACACGTGGGCATGCAAACTTGGCGGAATTCTGTGAGTGGCTCGCAGAATTCCGCGCAGGCGTAAGCTCTCTATTCGTGTTGCTTTTTCTTATGAGCGTTCAAGTGGCACCTCCTCTTGAATCGTTTCCCGCATGTACTACACGCGTGGGTACCTTCACCTCGATACTGTACTTTGTGTTTAGTCTTCAGATGCCTTGCAAGGTTGTCCTTCCTGTTTGAACAATAATCACATAAATCACATTTGTACAAGTTCCTCTCGTTGGCTCTGTGAGCAGAGCGAGAAACGCGAGGAGTCTTAGAGTGTTCTGCTAAAATATGTGCTTGAAGCCTAGGATGGCTGTTGAAGTATGCATGGCAGTGAGGGCAATCGTGTCTTTGTCGTCCAACATGTATACGCTGAATATGTATGTTCTTCCCTTGACTATCTTTCAAGATCGCTGGGCAAATCTCACAACGATTCATAAGTGAAACTTGTTGACTTGTTTGATGCACTCTCCTATGGTGCCGTTCCAATGCTGCGCGATCTCGAAACGGTGCTTGGCAAGTACTACACCTGAGCACTTCTTCGTCGGGAAGTTTTTCTATTCGTTCCGGCTGCATCTTCGTCAGCTCCAAAAGGGTCGGAGCCATAATTTCTCTTACTGCTTCAGTTTCTTCTATAGTATCCAGGTACTCTCCAATTTCTTCCTGAACGCCTTCGATGTGGTATGAGGCTGTTTGATAGAAACATGCTTGTCTCCCAGACACACTTGGACCCACCCAAGCCTCATTCTGACCACTCTCAAAACTGTAGTCAGTGGTCTCGTATTCATGAGAGTTCAAATAATGCATGTTTGTACTATTGCATGCGGGTTCTTCGTTTCGAGAAGAATAGTAAGAATTAGAGTGTGGTGCGTTTCGGTTGTGCTTCATTGGCGGAAGCCTAGGTACAGATGTATTTCAAGAAGGTGATCTGTTTACAAGGGTAGTTCTGTTTTAAGCTTTGTCTGGACAGTGACGGGGCACCAGGAGTTCGAGAACAGCACTTCGGTTTCTTCCTTTTATGCAGATGCGCTTAACTGATATGCTTGCAAGAATGGAAGATTACAAAGAATACATGAATTGAAACACTGACATTGGAATAGAAACGAGAAGGCCTGAAGAAATGGAACAGAAGATGTAACCGAAAGAACAGCCCTGTCTTTAATTTCTAAGTAAAGAGATACTTGGAGTGACGTCTTTATTCCGCGACTTTGGATAATTAGAAAACAAAAGTATATTTTCATAGAGAGTTAACGACGGTAAATAGTTGAAAAGTGGGTAAACAAGCATCTTCAATAATGTCGAAGAGAATTGGACGAGCGTTCTTAGCTTTTGAGGATGAACGGCCCTTCAAGGTCATTGTTTTTCGTATCTTTGGTACGAATGTACTTAGGTAGCCTTCCTTTTCCCTTTTTCTCAAAAGAGTTTACGCAAAGGACTTTATTGGAGAAGTACAAGGATGGACCACCATTGTAATAATTAACTGAGTTCCGTTAGGTGCACTCCTGTACTGTAAATGTTTAGAATTATGCGAGGGATAGCCTTATCCTCTGCAAGTTGTGGGACGGTTGCGGAAGTAAAAATTCTTGCAAAATGTCTTTGAGGGTTCACGAAACAGTCCCCGACAGACTCAGTAGGTAAGCGTTAGAGGGGCCAAATTGTCTGTCTGCCTGTCTCCATTCTGGACACTAGAGAAAGCTCAACAAAGCTTCGTTTCACTGAATAAGAAAAATGTAAACAAACAAACAAACAAACAATAGATTTTCAAGGGCACCGCAGAAGTGGATTTATTTGAGCCAAATTTGGTTGTGAAGAGCTACAGGACGTCTGGCCGACGCCACTTTGGTAGAGGTGATCTTCGCTGTTGTTCTCTTGATCAACTACGGTATCAATCGTGTTCGATATATGATATCAAGTAGCACTTCAAGTTACCCGCCCACCACTCCCGGGAACAGGACTTATCCTCTGGATCATCCTGTAGGAACTTAGTAGTGCTGAGATCTTGGTGATGGTTTGTTAACCTCCACCTCTCCCTTTTCCAAAAGTAGAAGATCTGCTGCTTGGCAAACAAACAAACAATGTACTCCGCAAACATTAGCAATCACTCTTCAAGCTTTTCTCCAGTGTGATTGAGAGCTGTGCTCCGAATTTGCCAACAACCGGAAAAAGTTGCTTCGGGAGCCGAACAGCTATGAAGCAACAGGGTTAGCGGTCGCTAATCGTTTATCCAAATATCACTTGGTATAACGAATGAGCGCCACGCTTCATCACGTTTCTCTCCATGCAAATCAACCCTTGCACTTTTTTGAGCCTTTTTCAAAGTCAGCTTCGATGGATGTGAACTGATTTGGTCCAAGTTGATCCCCTATTCTACATCCTACACGCATTGATGCTTCGTGGCTCCCATAAGATTGGGGAGATATTATGCATAGTAAGCCTGTATTCCACTCGCCCTCGAAAGTCAGCGAGAGAGAACTTCCCACAGGATAAGAGCGACTGCTGAACTTGCTTCCCACTTGACACAAGTGATTCGGCAACTTTCGCATCAAAGAAATACGCTATGTACTACTTGTTTCCATTCTTGAGTTTCTTTCTTGTGAACTGTGTGAGCGCGCAAGAAGAGCATCTCGTTCATGGCTTCATGTGTCCTAGGCGACAGCTATGTACCTCTCATTTCAACGATATGGCCTTCTGCACGACGTTTGGATCTTATCCCAACAACGTTCTATTCCTGCAAGCAGTTCCAACCAATGAGTTTGCACAACTGGAGCTCAACGACATCATTTTCTTCCGGGTAACATCGACTGTGCAATTTCCTGGTCATTATGTGCAGATGGACAGTGATGACGTACGAACGGCTTCTAGACTTTCCATTGATAGCTATCGAACGCAGATGGGAAAGGCAATGTATGTTGTGTTAGAGTATCAGAAGCTTCTCGGTACTCACTTCTGTGTGATACATAAGGATTCCACACCTGGATCATTTGTTGTTGATCATACGAACTCTGGGACAAACTTGAGCTTTACCAAGCTCTCAACCAACTCGATACCTTTCGGACTTTGCTGCCGTACGTGTCGGAAAGGTTCAAGATAAATCCGCACCGAAGAGTCGACAGGGTCCAACGCTGGTTGTGGACACCTGCCGTTTGCTTTCATAGCGCTTTTAAGCTTTTTGCCATTGGATCATTGGAAGGAACGAATTTTGATAGATCTGTGAAATCACTGCTTTGCCACCAGCAATATTAGGTGACTTCAGACTATGAAGGGATAAAGAGATGGCCGGGCGAGACATCACGGAGAAACAAGCTCTTTCGTTTTGCTGATTAAACAGAAAAGTATGAGTTAGTGACGAACACTCTGCGCGCACTTTGCGTAACGGCTAAGATAAATTGTTTTCTGCTTGCAGAATGATGAACTCGAGTACAAGTGAGTAGGAGTAGGTGGACTTGATCTCGGAATTAGGAGCACTACATATGAACAACAGCAACGAAAAACTCCTCTCGTGCAATAGTTGTAGTGAACCATTTAATCTTCGTACATGCAGCACTGCAGATACCGCTGGTACCGTTGTACATAGAACCTTTTCTTGTTGTTCAAGGAACACCAGTAATGGCATTCTTATGAAGAACTGAAACATTTTCGCCGTACATGTTTGCGCAAAGTATACAGCCGCGAATTTGCTCGCCGCTGTTTTGCGATGGGTTTGACCAAAAAAGGAGGCCAAAACGCTGTTGAATGCCCACCCGTGGTTTGGTCATGAGTGGCTGTACTTGCTCCCGTGCGCGTACGCCGTACCTCTGTTCCAATAGCCTTCCTTTGCAAAATTCGCAGCAGTCCACGAAAGCTCTTCCCAGTGGGAGAGGATTCTAAAATAAGACGCTCTTCGTCGCATCTGAGTTTGATAATAGAACACGAGCGAACTGTAAGAGAAAAGGAAGAGAACGTTAGATAGTATCGGGACTGTCAACAATAAACAACGAAATTCGCTAGTAGATGTGGAGGTTCTTTTGCGAAACGTATGTGTCTACCTACTAAACGAGAACATGCTGGTATAGCATGCAGACTTGCTAGAAATGGTGGACCCGAGAGCAGTATGTGCCATGAGTTTTGTGAAACGACTGGGCTACAAAAGTGTCCGGCCAGACACTGATGTGAGCTGGTCCAGCGATACTTGTAGTGAGCTTCCACGAGCGTAGGCGGAACCGAGTTTGAATGAACGAAGCAGCTTGTAGTGAGCTCCCACAAGTTTGTCGTAGTTTCGACTACACTTTCGAGGTATTTGTATTTTGTGTTGATTTACTCTCGTGGGTTCATATGACCGTGGAAGTACAGAAAAGTTATTGAATGTCATACGCGGCGCCATTTAGCAAACGACGTCGAGCAAAAGCTAGTGCGTGTTCAGATAAGAAAACAGCGGCAGTTTATGAAGATGTGGACAGCATATTGTTGTCGACACTTACCAAAATATTTGTAGACCGTGGCTTGATGATTTGAGCCAAATGATGTTAGCAAGACAGACGGCATCCACTTCTGTACATGATAACTCCATCTATTCGATTAATAACGTTTCGAGTGGACAAAAACATTTCTCTTACATAATAGTTACTGCTGGTGAGGGCGATAAGACTGTGTTCGTTGGCTTCTATGCAGCACAAGAGATAAAAAGCGCGGCAGATGTATGCGTTGGTGGGCAGGAGAGTGACAGACGCAACAAGAAGATAGTGGATACCAAAGATAGTAAACATTATTGGAAGACAGAATGTATCGCGCCCAGCGGTTTCCTAATCGCCGGCGGTCTCAGTGCAACGACCTAGCCGTCGTCAATGATCGGCGTTCCTTCAAAATGCATCAATGGGGGAACTTAGCCGTCGAATAGATGATTAGCCTTGTACTTTAGATAGTTAATACCCTTGCCTCCGGATTAGAGGCACGTGCTCATAAACACACACGCATCACTTTCCTGCTTTGGAATATGATTGATGGGATTTGTAGGAACGTGGAAGAGAATTTATTTACAGGTTGAAGCGCACCCCCGCGCAGTCTCGTCGTCGTCGGCGGCGGTGGCGACGCCCGCCCGTTCCGCGAGCTGCGCTGACGCGCTCCTTCCTCTTTCTTTCCCAGCCGTCACCCACCCCAGGCTATCGCTTGCGCTGTGCACCGGCGTTACTGGCGCTATGCAGCACGGCAAGGTGAATTGGAGAAGCTCCATCTCTGCGTCTCGGTGCCAGCAAGGCAAGAAAGCCTCTTTTGCCATAGCTTAAACCGATAAGAATAATGGATTGCTAACGTGGGCGGATGGGAAAGACGGAGGGGAGTGTGTAAGTCAAACTGGTGAGCTCACGTGTACCGGTGGGGGATATGCTCGTGATCACTGCGCGTTAGCTATGCAGTTTTTACGGCGTTCTTTTGTTCTTTAACGGCAGTTGGCGGCGGACACGATGGCACCATTGCGTACGGTGTTTGGCGGAGAGTTACTGGCGACGGCGGTTGTGTCTAAATTGGGTCATGTAAGATGGATAAGTTACGTATGAGATGCTCATGTACTGTAATTCTTTTGTTGCATTTTGGGTTGCTGTTTGGATGAGTACTGACTGTACTGTTTAAACGTGGTGGTTTGCTCCCAGCCGGTGAGCACAAACTGTGGCGAAAGGTAGCGGTCCTAACTCTTACGAATGAAGAGCATATCTTTGAAACTGCTTTCCCGGCAGCGCCGATCGTCGCTGACGTAGGTTTGCTGGATGGCAGACGGTTGGTTTGGACCAATGTGCCGTCGGTACGAGTAGTGGTGTTGAAAGAGTGTAACGCTATAATGTTCGTGAGCCATGGCTGGACTTTGCTGGTTACACTTGAGACAACTCGAAATTTAACAAGCATTACACCTTGTTTGCTTGAGCCAAACCGTTTGGTGAGCATTGTTGGAGGCGATGCATCGATGCGGACGGCCAACCTCATGCTGTTTGTCAACGCCAGTGTACGCCGAACAAGGCGTGACGGCACTGACATGAAAGCTGTCCACACCCGCGCTGCGTTGTTGAGGAGGAGAATCAAAAGTGGCAGCAGGCGGCGACGCGCACAAGAGCGGACAACGTTACAAACAGACCGACGGCACCAAGCTGAGCTTCAAGCATGTGCACGGGTATGACAACAAGTTGGACAGAGACACGTCGAAGGCGGCGGGATGAGGTAACCCTTAACACGAGGTGCTGCAAGCACCAACGGCGAGAGGCGTCGTTCTGAATCGGCGACGTGGGCGGAGCACAACACACTGTTCCCCGCCCCAAAAAAAGAAAGAGCGCGTGGCGTCAAGTGAAGGCGAGATGAGCGGCGCCACGTTGAGCAACAGACAGCGGCAACCAAGCAGTAAACTCGTATCTAACCTTTCGCCGACGCGGCGCGAACAGAAGGCGGCGGGTGCTCGCCACGCGTTGCCCAACGTCGCCACCCGCCGATCTATCCGCAAAGCGCGCCGCTCGTTCACGGCCCCTCCACGTATCGTCGCTCCTTTACAGCGGCGGTCACAACAGGCCGCACCCTCCCGTCACGCTCACCATACGCGCATCAACCTCCACGTACCCGCTCGAGCACACGTCTTGGCGTTGCGCCATCCGCACTTCCGACGGCCCCATAAAAACGGCCACTCCTTCCGTCGCCACCCCGATCGCACTCCCATCTGTGTTCACCCGACGCACTGCAATCGTTTTACCCCCCCTGTTCTCTCCCCCTGTGCACCGCGCAGCTTCTAACCCCCCTCTCTTATCCAGAAACATGTGGGCTCTTCCCCTGCCGCTCGTTGCGTTGCTGCTGGTGCTTCTCGCCGTGCAAACGCGTGAAACAGAGTCGCATGGGTTGATGGTGCTGCCGCGTCAGCGCGGCGCGCTGCGCAAACTGAGATACATTCCGTACGACATTGACCGCCGTGCACCGCGTGATTACGACAAGCACTACCCCGCCGGTGACAAAGCGGACGTGCCCGGCGCCGGGAAGAGATCGCAGGAAAAAGCGGCCGGGGGTGGCGGATGGACGCCGTACAACCCGTACGACGCCAACTTCAGGTGGAGGTCGGGCGTGTGTGGCGACAAGGTGAGGGGACGTCAGGAGCATCTCAAAGGCGGCAAGTTCTACCACAACGGCATGATTGTGGCGTGGTATCTACAGGGCGACACGATAGGAATTGAGCACTCCATTGTGAGCAACCACAACGGATTCGTTGAGGTGCATGTGTGCGATGTGTCCAAATGTCCCGGCGGGGACATTTCGAAGGAGTGCTTCCTGAACGGGGCGTGCACGGCGCTTCGACGCGCGCACAATCCGACGTGCGATTCCGGGCGTTCAATGCACTGCGGGCCGATCGATCGGTACAACCCCACGCGTTGGTACCTGCCGTGCTCGCAGAAGAACGGGATGGGATACGACATTTTCGAGGCCAAGTACGCCACGTTCCGACTGCCGTCGCATCTGTACTGCCAGCACTGCGTGCTGCAGTGGTACTGGGTGACGGCGAACTCGTGCTCGCCGCCGGGGTTGAACAACTACTTCACCGGGCCTGACCGGCCGCACTGGGGAAAGTGCAAGGGGCAGGCGGGAATGCGAGGGGGGTTTGGGCGGAGGAAGCGCACGTGTGGCGGAAGAGATGAGTTCCCGGAGGAGTATGTACAATGCGCGGACATTTCGATTCTTCCGCGGGGAAGCACGACTTCGCGAATGGTGAATGTGGCGTATGGGGGGGTGGTTTAAAGGGGATGGGGGATGATGAAGCAATAGTGGGCGCAGCGCGGGGTAGATGCAACATGTGAAATGGTGACACGTCGCGCTGCTATAATTGTACATAAGTTGGATGCTTTGAGATGGTTCAAATGCACAAAGAAAGGTGCACTGCGTGACGGGGCGAAAGATAATAAAAGAGCAGTTTTTGGGCGTGGCGCTTACGTGGCTGTGCGCCGCAACCGTCGCCCACAAACTGTGCATTACATTACGTCACGTGGCCCCGCCGCCGTCGCACTGTTCAAGCCTCCCAATATGGCACGATGGTGTCATAGATACGAATCGTTATTATTTATCGATTTATCGATAATAATAAATAATGGGCGCACCGCCACGCGCTGCTTCTGTGCACTGCACAAGTGGCCACGTGGTGTGCTGTATAAACACTCTTGTGCTCTCGTCCAAGTGTTACACGTGTTGCATGGGCGGCCAACCGCTCCGATGCACTTCGCAGCAAGCGATATGTCGTGATACGCGTCGTATCGTTAACTAAGCACACATGTGTAACAACTTGTTCCAGTAGAGGAGATAGCCTTACCCTTGCCCGAGCACAAACACTGTTTCTTCGCCAAACTCCCTGTAAGTTATTCGCCGTGCACATTTGTTGCGTCCTATCGTTTTGCTCCTCAAAACTTCATCAATGACGATCCTCATCTGTCTTGCCATGCCGTACACCAATGTAAACTTATTCATGCGTGATAGCCTTGGTAAACGGTTAAGCGTGAAACGGTTACACTGCTACTGTACCGTTGGTACCCAAGGGTAAAGGGTTATCCCTAAACCCTTTACCCTTTCTTCGCAACTTCACATTCAGTAACACACTACTTGAAGCGCGTTCCATCCTTCGTCGCCGATTCTATCTTTCCAAAACGCATCCATTCTGTCACCATGCTCATTGCACTAATCTGCAACAAAGTCCAAACCGTCACAGCCCACAATTGGCTCAACTTTATATCTCGCCTACAAATCGTACCATTGCACGCCCAATACAAACCACCGTTATACACCTGTCCGTCCTTCATATCTGCACTCCAACATCTTGCTTGCTGCCATCGCCCAAGCTGTGCACCACCATCCCGCTACAGCGCTAATCTCATCCTACTCTAAAACGCCCTTGTACTCTTCAACAAGTCTATCACCCATCAATTCAGCCAACAAGTAAACAGAAGCCATCGGACCGGCAGACACCGGCATCGTCGGAATAGAAGAAGCGTCAATCACTCTTAACCCACTGCATCCCTTCACTTTGAACTCACCAGTAACAACATCTCCAATCGCACATCCACCCACAAAATGCGCTCCCCACTGCGCAACGCTCCTCACATATCCCTCCGTAACAACCCCATTCGGTGGGTACTTAAACCTCATTTTAAAGCTGGCAGGAAATTGTCGGTGTACGTCGGCCATGTTTTCCAGGCACCGTTTGAGACGATTAACATCAGCTTGACTGGAAAGAAAGTTGTTTTTCAGCAACGGTGCACTGAACGGATTCGAGTCGCGAATGCGAAGATATCCCGTCGTCTCGGTATTATGATAACACGCCGAACGCAGCTCCGGTGGTCCCGGTACAAACGGCACTATAGTACAACCAAAGTACGCATCTGTGCCTGCCCTACCATTTGCAGCGGACACTGGAGTAGACAGAATACCGCCTAGTCCAGCCTCCCACTGTTGACGCGCTTCTGGCGAGTTCACTAGAGTGATATTATTCGCAGCTTCATCTGGAACGCCACTGTACGTCGAAGGAATCGTTCCGGATGCTCGACCGACGGTTGCTTCCCCAACTGGAAGCTCCAGCACTTGAGCAACTCCAGCTGCGTCTAACACGGCGCGAGTGCCTACGCCAGACAGTTGTAACAGCTTGGGCGAGTTGTACGGACCGGCCGTGACAAGCACTTCTCGACGCGCCCAATACCTTTGCGCTTTGTGAGTACTGCCCGGTGAGGGAACAGTATCAACGCCTGTAGCACGAACAGTTGTAGCGCCTGTATTCGAATCCGTACTCTGCGTGAATACAATCTTAGACGCGGTGGCCCCCTGAACAACAGCCACGTTCTTCGCGCACGAATTATCAAGCAAAGGACGCAAATACGCAGAGTAAGCATCATTTCGTCGGAAGTTTGAATCTATTGAGAGGCGAGTTTGCCATATGGAGCGAAGAGTGGATGTGTCAAAGGGGTTATTGTTCAGTTCAAACCCTGCTTGTACACCGGCGCTCACATAGTCGTCGGCGTATTGAAGCGGATTCTGCGGTGGACCGAACCCGACCTTGTTGTATATTCGTCGAAAGTACGGATCGGCTGAAGCGGTTGTTAGATTTGGAACGCCCCATTGCTCAATTGTACCTGGGAGAGGTAGGGTCCATTGCATGCCGTTTATGGTGGTAGAACCACCGAGAGTGGCACCTGTTAGGGCGACAGTGGTTCTCCCGTTGATGCCTGCATCGGGTAGCGAAGTGATTGCCTCTCCGACTGATCGGTCACCAAGCACGTCGAACAGCTTTCGTGGTGCATGTACCAGGAAGTCCGATTGTGGGGAACGTGGGAGGCCGCGTTCTAGAATGGTGATATGTGCGTTTGGGAATGCCACACATAGCTTTGAGGCAAGAACGCAACCAGCGGTACCGCCGCCCACGATCAGAAAGTCGGTGAACTGGGCACAAGTTAAATGGATTAGGGCGCTTGTGATGAGGGCTAGGTAGAACGCTTGCATGGTGCTGTTTCGTCGACAGCAGGTGTGACTCTCACCGAAGATAGCGGGAAATAGCGAGAGATACTATGACGGTGAGGAGTGAGAGTATCCTTTCTGGCAGCGGAGTGCTGAACTGAACAACAAGACAAGGATGATGGCGGCGGGTCACAGATTGACGAGGCATTCAGGTAAACGCGTATCATTCATGCATCATACAGCGATTACGTGGTATTCATCGCTGGCGGAGCCTTTACACGGCCTTTCTTGCTTTGCGCTGATGGAAAGCACGGTAAGACAGATACGCGGAGTGGAATGCATTCGAAGCAAGCAGTCAGTGGTCCAAAATGCTTTCGACAGTCATGAATGGTATAAGATGTACACTTGTAGGGTATTTTCCAAAGGGCTAAGGAGTATTTTAGAGAGCCATAGTAAACGTACCCCCAACCAGAGGGTGAATATCATGATAGTCTCCCGTCTTGTCAATGAAAGCGTGTCAAGTCGCCGTGTTGTTCTTCGGAAGGCTAGAGGACATGGTTCAGAGTTGTGACGTAGAAATTGTCCATAATGTTACTGTTCCTTGCTCTGGTGACAGGAATGCAGATACAAATGCAGAAACACAGGATATCACTTGTCTGTCAAGAACAATACCGAACATACAAGATAATGTTATGCACAAACCGCCGGCGTTTCATTCAGAGTAACATCTGGTCACATGTATCTCCTCCTTGTGTATGTGTAGCTTGGTGAAGGCGCATATATCATGTGCATGTTCGTCTAAATTCATGATATAGGACCGCTGTAATTGCCCCGACAAAAGAGCGTTGTCTCGAATATCACTTAAGAGTTGAGTTGTCATATCTGCCAAGCAGAAGAATACGGCACTGTGCTAGATATGCTAGAGTTACGCGCAGAACTGCGATTGGGTCTATTAGGGGAATTTGGCCGTCGAATAGATAATTAGCATACTACTTGTAGAAAGCGAATACCGTTGCCTTGGAATTAGAGGCATGTGCCCGTAACCACACACACACACACAGAACTGCGAGGCCAAGTCTCTCTGTCGAAGAGCAGCATGGACGAGAGTTAGCTAGTAGGTTCGCCTTTCTTTACCCTTGGTGTTTTTCGAAACTGTTACATTGCCACGATATTTCAGTGAACCATGACCTCCACTTCTGCGAAACCATGTCTTTCGAAGATCAACAACCTCGCCCCCCCGCCGCCCACCTGTTTGCACTGATTACGAGTAATAACTACTTAATTTCAAGCTTGCTTTGTCATTTCGTCTCAACAAAAGACATTCATATACACCTTGCGTCAATTCCAAGAGATTTAGTCCATTGTCCAAAAGGGCACAATTCCATCTAGCCTCTCTTTGCAATTACCTACCAGAGTGATCCTCAATGATACGATCGGCCATGTATTCCGCTAGCATGTACACGGAAGCTGCTGGTCCGGCTGACTTGGGCATAGTTCTGATAGAAGATGCGTCAACAACACGTAGCGATTCTACTCCCTTCACGCGAAGCTCATCAGTCAGCACATCTCCCACGGGGCAGCCCCCAACAATATGTGCCCCAGTGTTCGCTGTTCGTTTGACATAGTCTGCAGTTGCCACGCCTCCGGCCGGCGACCTGAAAGTCATCTGAAACGATGCTGGGAACTTTCGATGTATCTCTGCTGCTGCATTTAGGCAACGAACTAGCCTCTGCACATCCTCAGAATCACTGAGTAAATTGTTGTTCAGCAGTGGCGTGCTGAACGGATTAGAGTCACGAATGCGGACAAATCCGGTCGAATTTGTGTTGTGATAGCACCCCGTTCGCAGTTCAGGCCTCCCTGGGAAGAAAGGTATGAACCCAACCGTAAAATATCCGTCTTCACCAGCACGGCCGTTTGCGGCGGTCACGGGAGTACCTAATAATCCTCCGTTTCCAGAATCCCATATCTCGCGCTGTTGAGCACTGTTTACTGCTTCTACGTTATTTGCCGGTTCATCTGGAACGCCCGTGTATGTTGATTCAACTCCAGCGCTCGCACGGGTGACGGAGCGCTCTCCAACCGGCAGATTCAGTGTTTGAACCACTCCTGCCGCGGCCAAAGTTGACGCGGATCCTATGCCAGACAGTTGCAGTAGTTTGGGTGAGCCATATGGTCCGGAGGTTATCAATACTTCTCGACGAGCCCAATACCGGTGCACAGTACTGCGATCGGAAGAAGATATTGTATCCACTGCTACTGCGACCTTTCCCCCTCCAGAAAGGTCGCTCATCACGATCTTAGTAGCTGTCACGCCCTGTACAACCGCAAGGTTTCTTGCACAGGAACTGGATAGTGCTGGTGACACATACGCGGAGCAGGCGTCGTTACGACGGAAGTTGGCATCAAGTGCGAGACGATTCTGCCAAACGGAACGAGCGGGTTGAGAAATGGGATCATCGGACGAGGAGAACCCGGCTGAAAGTGCGGCTGTGACGTAGTCGTCCGCGTACTGCAACGGAGCTTGTGGAGGCCCGAAACCAACGGTATCGTAGGCACGTCGGTAGTACGGAGCCGCCGTTTCAGTGGAGAGTCCGCGAATTCCCCACTCCTCCACAGACCCACTCATCGGAACCGTCCACTGCATTCCGTTTATGGCAGAAGAACCCCCCAATGTAATGCCAGTTAGAGTTGGTGTGGTTCGCCCTTGAAGACCTGCATCTGGCAAGGACTCAAAGAACTCAGTAATCGAACGATCGGACCATGAGTTGAAGAGGTTGCGGGGAGCAGACACGAGAAAATTAGACTGAGGGGAGCGCGGAAGTCCTCGTTCTAATAGTGTAACGTGAAGATTTGGGAACGCGCTACACAGACGAGCTGCCATGATACAGCCAGAAGTCCCGCCCCCAACAACAAGAAAGTCTGTGAAAGACTGTGCATTGACGCATCTTTCAGCCAGTAGCAGAAAGATGGCAACGAGAGAGAACCGGCAGGCGGAGAATGGCATCATGTCGGAGAGCTAGAACGGTGGTATATCGTTGACAAGGTAAAGTCCAAGGCTGTCGGAGTCCCTTTTGAGATTGACACTGCTGTTAAAAAAATGGAGTTGCGCCGCACGTGGGTGCCTCTTATAAACCATTCAGTAGACTACGGTTGAATGCGTCAGAAATGGCATTGTGCTTGTTCTTCCATCACGTGTCCTTCCATTGCAAGAACGATAATCTGAAAGAGTTTCATCCTTCGAAGAAACCATGAAATGCACAGTATGTTGGCTCACATGGGTTTGGCTGACCAGTTAATCCTTCGTGGATTTGTCAATAGGAGAAATGTGAGGGAAGCAATCGTAACCCTGTCGGTACCGTTGGTACCAATGGTAAGGGTTTCTTTTTAAGCTTAAATCTTGTGGCGTGGACGTACTGCCACGTGCGAATTGCCGCGCACTGTCGCCGAGAAGTTTCACAAATGGTAGCGATGAAGACCGAAAACGCTTACAGCTCCATATATACCTTGCTGTCGGCATCAGAGCACATCAATTTCTAGCCTGATCTGCAGTAACTGTTCAACATGAAATTCGTCGGATGAGCTCCATTCTGTTGCAAGCCCGAATCTCAGAACTCAGAACTCAGCTTTTAGCCGTCCAATTTACAATCTGAAAGCTTGGTTAGATTGCTGTTTGAGCAGACTACAAGAGACAAAAGTTTCGTAGCCGACAGTGTAATCCTTCACAAGGGAGAACAAAAACAATGGACGTCGCCAGAGGAGGCCATTTTCCAACATCAATGAAATTCGTCGCGCGTGTCGGCGGCGTGCCAGGGGCTCCAAAAACAATGATAAAACCATATCAATGTTAGCAAGTTACCGTTACAATCTTAACCCGACCACAACCATCCAACAGCATGTGCCAACGGCACCAAACCACTTCCTGCCAAACTGTTAACCCCATCGTCAATCCGACTGTACTTCACCACATTCCTTGCCCCCCATCTCCACCATTGCCAGAACAGCACGTTGACGAGGGGTTCGCTCTGCTGCCTTACGGCGTCGTTTTTCGCGTGTTTTGCTAAGATGCTTCATCAATGCATCGCGACGCGGAGCCAAGTCAATTAAGTGCCGAATCTCTTTGGCACTTTCCGTAGAGCAATCCCTTTGCGATCGAGCTTGTAGCGCACTCAACACACTTTCAGCCGTCAAATGCGTGTCATAAGTCGTCGACACCTTAATGTTTTCATTTTCATCTACATCGCACTCTCTAACCACACTTCGCGACTGACGGCAATATTTCTCGAACATCTCTTCAAAACTGTCTCCACCTGTTCGACTAATCTCAACAGCAGACACCACATCTTTTAATGGCTCCAAAGAGGCACAAATCGTCGACTGAACCCATATTCCTGTGCGCTGAAACCCACTGCGAATATTAGCTACCGTCAGGGACTCCGAAAGCGCATTATTGACGCAGTCGGCAATGTCAAAAGCATCCAATACCATCACAACCCTCTCCATACGATGAAATTCACATTTCAGATACGACTTATAAGCCGTGAAGATGCTCACGTCCAAAGGCTGCAAGATATGGCTGGTACGAGATGGCAGCGCCACAACCATCACCCGATTATTGCGCAGCAGGTCCAGTGTACGAAACTGCAGGTGAGCCGCATAACCATCCAATACAAGTAGAATGTTTTCTTCAAGTCTAACGTCCTCCGTCTCTGCGATGAATTGCTTTGCCCAGTCGAAGAAAATAGCGCCATCTACGCCAGGTATAGTACGTTGAAATAGGTAGCAAGGTGGTAAAAAATTATGCAATGTCTGCAATACGCCGTTCACATACCTATAATGCGCGCGCTTTCCCCAGAATACCACTACTGGCTTCCAAGCTTTGCCATCAGCAGAGATGACAGGCATCCAAGTCACCCGGTCACTTGCACCTCTGTTTCTTACGGACTTCTGAATCAAAACGGAGTCCGATCTTCCGACTCCCTTTCGCACGCTTTGACCCAGTAGTTTCGACATCGAAGCTCCAGACTCGTCTACATTGAATACTTGCTTGGCTCTGTGTATGCAATATCTTGTCATCAACCTTTGAAGTAAGGCAATATGTCGAGGTACTTTGGCGGGAGTCAAAGCCTCAACCCTTTCCGCTTCCATTACACGGACAGGTTTATACTGCAAGTCACGCCTGCGTATGAATCCATCGAGCCATCCGAGTGTCGGCCGTCCATCACAAAAACCGATACGTGTCTGTGCTTCAGGACTCATCGACAACACAAAAGTCTGTACGAGGTCTTGTATTCCAACTTTGGTGAGGGATGTTTTGTTCTCCTGGAAATACAGAACTGCCTTCACGATCTCCTTTTCTTCCTCTTCGGTTAGTGCCGTAGGGCGACCAGCACCACGAAATGGAATTAGTACTTCAGCCGGGCATGTTGGTTGGCGGGAGGGATAAGTGCGGATCCATGCGTGATACCAACGACAGATGCGGCTTTCAGAAATTATGTATCGGTTTTCAAGCTCCTCAAAAGGTTTTTGGTATGCGAATCTTTCCCATACTGCCCACTGGATAGCGTCACGAAAGGAAGACACTGTGTTGTTTTCCATGGTGGCTCAACCTCTTTGCGGTATTGGTTATCTTCAAACTGAAATCAGGGATACTGTCCTGTGTTAAAGAGGGCAATAGATTCGGAGGTCGAGCGTTTTTATAGCCTTGTTGGGACATGATATTGGTGAAGAAATTCAGGAGATAAGATCATGATTGTATGTCGTCAGCTGCGTATGGTGTCAGGGTATCACCAAACGGTCGAAGATTCTAGAACACGCTAAATTTTGGTTGTAGTAGCTGGGCTGAGAAACGCAAAGACTTCAAGGGACACTTACGTGGTGTTGAGATTCTTCAGAAATGTAATGCAAACTTGTATAACGCAGTTATCTTGGTCGCCATGTGCGTCATCTTTTGAAGTTCTTGTGCATAGATGGGTAGAAAAAAGAGCAAGGGCACTATTGGAAGTTGATGGTCAAGTTTGAATGTGGCGCGCTTTTTGTCGAGCGCTTTCCCGTTTGCTTTTTGGCGCGTTCGAGTTTGCGGCTGTTTTTTCGCGGGAATCGCGTCGGTTGCATGCTACATAAAGTTAGATCTCGTCATTGGATTTCATTCAAAGTCTGGTGGATTGTGGGCAGCTTAGGAAGGGTGGCGTTGACGAGTTTTGAAGGGCATTGGTAACTTTTTCTCGGAGCTAGGTGCTTTTGAGCGTACACAAACTGGCGTTCAGAGCGCTTGTGTTCTAGGAAACTTCGATTACGGCCTTGATTTGAAACGAAGAATTACTTCTAACCCGACGAATTATATGCCCAACAGTTCGTCCGAAGTTGCCCGAATTCTACAACTGCGGTGATCCAAATTGCTTACAAGAGTAAAAGGGTTAAATCGCGAGAAAATGGAGATTACGGTGCGAACGGTACACGACAGATTTGGGAAGCCCTGCAACAAGAAAAGGGTGTCTGGAAACGCTTGCTGCCTTGGGCATATGTCGATACGAAACTCCCTCTCCAATATTAGATTCCGTTATCCATAGAAAACTTCTGACAACACATCATGTGCACGACAAACAAAACGCTTCCTGCCAGCGTCCCACCGTTAATCATTTAAACGCATATTTCACCCCTTCAAGGAACGTTGTCAATAATATTCGCGGACAAAGGCTGGACCGTTTTGCACGTCGGTAACGTACTCCTCCTATCGCCGTAAACCACTGAAGAGTGGACTAGTTTCCTTCAATATTCTTCCGCTTTACGTGAGATAATAGAATGAACGACAACGTTCTGTACCACAAAGTGTAACTTGGATAATTCGCAACAAACTGCTAGTTTCGATCAACCCTCTCATCCGGTTAGTGTTGCTACTGGACTTCTTCGGATCAATTAAGAGTCCAAGAGAGGCACTGAATTCATCTATCTGATACAACTCTTAGACATCCTGGAATTCATTGGCTTAATTACCACTACTTGCGTTTGTATTTGAGATCAAAACCCCAGAAGATGTAATTGTCAATGAAAGCGCAAAATGTCATATTGCTGGGCATTGTTTAACCCGTATAATGTCTTTGTCTAAAGTACTTCATCTTCAACACTGCTTTTATTATACTCTGGCGCCAAAAAGGAAAGAAGGCTTAAAGGATACGTAAACCAGAAAGAGGAATAGACCATCATCCTACAAAAGCCCGCACCGAAAAAGAACCAATTATTGGAGTAGTTCTTGCAAACATAACTGCTTGTCTTCCGCGCACATTTTGCTTGGCATCACTATTGATAGTCTGACTGTCACGTTTCACTGAACGGCTGGCAGAGCCATTCACACCGTCCCTCGCAATTATGAACAAGTATCATGATTGCGTACTACTAGTATCTATCTCGATAAATTGACTAAGGGTGCCTGCGTTAAAAACCTTTTTGCGCAGCAGAACCTTGTAGGAAAAATCTGCACCAAAAGAAAAGATATAGCAATTTTCGTACTACCCAGATCCGTTTAACCGAAAAACGGGTTCTTATGTCTGTTACAAAACTACAAAAAAATCACAAATAAAAAAACCGCAAGCGTTAAAAAATTTTCAAAAGAAATCAGAAGTGACAATGTACCTCACACATCAAACTCAATATTTGCGGACAATTTTGGCTCAAAAAATAGGTAAAAGCGATGGCAAGCAACATTTCAGTTTGCATTTATTCCATGCGTAAAATGCCATTCGTCACCAACTCCTTAAAAAAGTGGAACTTCAGAGCATTATGTTTATTACGTTCAAGTGTTTGGACATTTTGGACAACTGATGACAAAGTGAAAATACCACTGAATACCGATATCAGATACATGTTTGGTGGTTCATCTCCAACGATGATTTCATTTTGCATTGCCAAAAACAATATTCTTAAGCATTTCACGGCTTCTCCGCAGTAGAACAGTCGGACGTATTCAGCCTTCTCTGACGATTGCGCAAGTATCTTCTGCTTCATTGTAGTCGAAAGAATGGGTAACTTGTTTTTCTTTACCATTGAACCAGTTGTACGTTTTCTGGCTTCCAAAAACAATCTCAGTCTACATCGCAGTATGCTACCATCGGCACATGATGAAAAATTGAGGCAGCAGTCGTTCTTACCTCTCAGGCACCTTTGCATTCATTTCACAAGTTTGGCATGTCTCTTTCCAGGAGCGTGCACTTGCTTCGCTAGGATTGAAGCTGTGAACATGAAGTCAGGTGTGGAGCAAAACCCCTGCAGGTTGTAGCTCTCAAGGCGTCCGAGTCCTTGCTCCCTATGGAGGGTAGTCTCAGTGGACGAGCCCTCTACTCAATATGAGTTTCGAGTGTAAATCCAACGGTGGATACTGACTATACCTGTAGAGATGAATACGGAGAATCCTGAGGGGAACGAAATTAGAGAAGAACCCGAGTGAGGGGAAGTAGACAGCGTACTCAGCGATTGTAGTGTGCCAAAGGGGGAAAAGAACCAGAAAACGAGGGGGCGAGGGTCGTGCTCACAGCGGCAACAGACCCGAGACCCAAGGGGTAAATTAAGAACAAAAACCAACGAAACAACCCAATACTGTGGCGGAGATCTGTCCTGCAACAGGATACACAACAATAAACGGAGTAATGTTAGAACCAAGGTCGGTGTACTTACACAGATGTCCTGAGCGGTCCCAAGGGGGTAGTCGTACTGAAACCAAACGTGGTTACTCTTCAGATGCAGTCGTGAACCTACGAAGGCAGTTGCGACCAGAAATCGCTCTATTTTGTCAGACTAGGGCGGTGGTTTTGAAGACCATCCTTGGTTGAGTTTACTTGTTGCTCGCGACAACGCGGTCACTCCCCACTAAGTAAGGCTCGCTAGAAATATCTAAACTAATTAAAAAAACTATTGCACACCTTCTCAGGGCCATACACGTGGAGAACCCAGTGTCAGGGGCCAGGAATAAGCTAACCTACTAAATAAATCCCGAAATCGGAGCCAGAAATTCCCACGCGTGCCATGCGTTTGTCCTGTAACAGGCCATCTAAAATTCACCGGACGGGGAAAATTCACATCAAACAATGCCATATTTGAACCCACAATTGGGGCAAGTCGGTGCATCGGTAATGCATCTAAGGAGGTTAAAAGCAACTCCCAAAGGAGATGTTTTGCTGAACAAACGCAACCGATTGATTGTTACGATAACAAATCACTTAGTTGAGAAGTATAACCAGAAGGCATTGGAGTATTTCCCAGGAAGGATGTATGACTTGAAGTTTGCAACGATGATCGTTCCCAACCGAGGGACAAGCGATGGAAACTTTTACGTAAATGTATCATTGGACCTGAGATGACGTATAATTACGCTCCAACTGGAGTCCTGCACCATCATTTGAAACTAAAGTTGGGTGGTCCTGCTATGGTGATTCGAAATTGTAGTGCAATACCCGCAAGCGGGAATACACTCCGAAGACCTTCGGGATCTTTCTCTCAAGAGGTTAACCTAGTGTAGGAGCCATTTCAAGGATGACACGACAAAGTCAGTTGTAAGCCGAGGCCACCCTTCGCAACTAGCGCAGGAAGGTAGAAAGAAGCCGTCTAGCGGTGTATCGCTCCCGTCGGAGGAATCTGTCCACGTTTGTGGTACAACCCGACGGTGAGTCGTATGAGCAGTGGATAGCAGAAACGACCCTAAAAGTGAAAGAGGAAAAGGATCGAATAGAGGGGGCGAGTCCGCGAGTGACTTGGATGAATAGCGGCGAGGCCAAAGGATTCCTTATACAGGGCCCTTTCACAACAGTGAGTAAATAGTGTCCCAGCGATAGGTTTGTTCAGGCGAGCAAGGTGGATGAGTGAGCCGTGTGCTACGTGGTACTTCTCCAGTAGGAGCTTTATACCACCGAAGGAGCGAGCACTCTGAGCCCAGTTCTTGGATAGAGCACCCTTGTTGGGGAAGTTTACTGATGCGGCAGTTGAGTGCCGACGCACTAAGTACAGTATCTGTCCCATTGTAATAACTAGATAAAGCTGGCGTTACCCGTTGCCACGGCACATCTGGCCAAGCCATGTACCACGCGTGCAGTCAGATCTGTTGGCACAAGCACAACCACTACTCATAAGTGAGCAATAACCCGGGACATCCGGAACAGCAATTAAGTACCCGCAGAGTGCGTTTCACTTTAGAAAGGTACTTCATCCACACTTGCTGAATGGAAAGATGTTTATTGCAAGCATTTCTCGCAGATTGATTCGACTTTCGGGCATTGATGAACATCGGGAAATTCAGAAAAGCTTTTTACTTCACTATATTGACTTCCTCTTTGAGTTTGCGAATGTGAAAATCAAACGTTGACAGTTTCCCATCAGATTGGCATTTGCAGGAAATGTGCATAAATAGGAAACAAAAACGCTGGAAAAAATGATAATTGACTTTTGAACAATCTTTTCTTCAGGCAAGCCAGTATTATGTTGGACTCCGCCTGTGAGAACATCTGATCATTTGTTACTCCTTCATAGTAAAAAAGACACGACTGAAATGCGCAAAATACCCATATAATGATGGTAATCATCGAAAATCCTGTTTAACAAGCAGCTGTAGACTTTGTAGAGATGCATCACTAATTTGACATAGTTTAGTTTATTCGTAAATGAAGATTTGTGCGGATATCTTATGTGATCCCTCGGCCGCGGCGCAAAGCGCTACCTGCCACCGAAGCCCGCTTTTACTTGTTTCAAATCTAATGACTGTTGAATGCCTTAACAGCCTTTATTTCCAGCTAATATGTTATAAAGAGTTTTTTAAAAAGTTTTAAATTTTTGTTTAATAGACAAGTTGAAATCTGAGCTCATATGAGGACAATTTCAAATGAACACTAACTTTAAAGTGGGGTACATCAATACTTGGATAAAATCCTAAAAAGGTCCAGTATCTCAACAAACAAACCACTCCTAGAGCCGTAGCGCATCTCAAACGAAGCGTGGCAGCCGTTATTCATCTCACGCAACAAGAAAGTTTGAGGCCAGAAAACCAATTCGTGACGTTCAAAACCCCAGCCACTCCCGAGTGACGAAAAAAGTGGACAGAGATCGGACAGCCACGGCGCATCTGCCCAGTAAAATCAACTTTACTTGATACTGTGGTGCAATGTGCCCTCAGGACGAGGGTATCAAACCGTTTTTCATAACGGGATGCCGGTATCCCCGCGGTGGATAGGTTGTATATGAGTATCCGTCACCTGACGGCCCCATTAGGGGGTACCTCTGTATAGAGGGTAATTATAGTAAACGTGGGGCGTGATGCGCCCCACTAGCGGAGTGCTCCGTGCCCACGGGCCAAGTAGCACACGTGGGTGAGCTGCCCGGCTGTGCTGGAATACTTAGTGTATTTTACTGAATGTTTTCAGATATGGTATTTAAGGTAGCGGCCGTCGCCGCTCCTCCCCAAAGTAAAACCTCAACGAGGGACTTGGCTCTAACTTCACTGCCGGTGTACGGCTACAACTCCACTCTTGGAGGGTCCCCTCACCGCTTCCGGTGTAGTTATCCCCCTCGTCTCACGGAGGAGTGACCACCCGTTAGTAACGGTACTTGTTTCTTTATTTGTTTCTTTATTTGGTCTACTTACCCGTGTTACGGCTCATTCTACTCAGCCCTGTATCCAGGTTTGCCCCGAGGTCTCGGGATCATTTATCGTTGTCACAAGTCAGTGCTCCGCAGTGCCGCTCGTTGTTGTCCGCCCATTCTGGTCCCTGTAGATAGCCGTGGCCCGGCGCATCCAGATCCCCGGTTCTAAGCCATCCTACACACCTTTGTCTGTAAGGCAGGACGTAGTCGCCCGGAGTTGCGCCCGGCACGTGCCCACTACTCGGAGGGCTCTACGGCTGAGTTACCCCATACACGGCAGCAAGGCTGAACACCTTGAGATTTCCCGTCCGCGGTAGCGGGTGTCCTCCGTTAACTCACGGTTTGGCACCACAGATACATATAAAGTTGCACACTGGTACAGCCAGTGGTGAGCACAACGTCCGTAAAATAGGACTTTTAGATTCGGCCTAACAGATGGGTTCCAATAGGTGGTGGTCTCCCAAATATAGGATCAGTGAGCGGGGGAATCCTGAAAGAAGATCCGCAAGCACCAAGGGGAGAGGGAGTTCACTAGGCGGACAATAATCTGACAGGTTCTGCTATGGAACGCGCTGGGTATCGGCGGCTTAGAAACCACACCTGGAGGATGACGTAATAGTGTACCTGATGGTGAGTATCACGAGGTTGAACCAGACGAACTAGAAAAAGCCTCGAGGGTGCTTGGTTTACTTCCTAGGAGGTGGAGCTCTAGCGGCGCACTATATACAGTTTCGCGAGCTGACCTGGACGGAAACTATCTACTGTACCCTATAAAAATCTAAATTAGGTTTTTCTACCCAATTGAATTACAGTCCGCTGGAACGATTCCTTTGGAGTGGTGTGTTACGTGGCACCAGGTAGAATAACAAGTACTCCGTTAGGAATGTTCCGTAACAGCCCATCCTTAGGAGCATGCATAGTACCCACTGTACTACACAAACAGGTACTTTCTTGCAGTTGTTGGACGCCTTGCAGTTGCGCGCTTGAGCTACATTGGCCGCTTTTGCTCAAGATAGCGTTCAATGCTTATCCCGGAGAGAAGTGCACTGACTCTATCCCAGTCAGCCTTGAAACGCACAGAAGCTTATAGATGTAGCTGTAGGCGTGCATCAGCCGCTCGCAAACGCGCAAGTTTTGTTCGATGGTCGGCAGTGCGCTTCGCAATATCAACGGCACGTTTTGGCTCGCGCCATTTCCAGAACCTTTTCTAATGTCATAATACAACGATCACTTGTATCAATATAGACACAACCCAACATCTGCACATCAGAGCTCAGAACTTTGTCCCTGTATTCTGCGCAGCGCTGCATAAATAGTCTTTCCAGCTCGTCCACAGAAAGTGCATTGTCCCCGGTAGATGTAGCTAGCCGCGGCACACTCATTAAGCGTTCCGAGTCCAAAGACCACAGTCCAGCACGGCAAAACCCTGACTTGATAAAGTCTCAAGTGAAGAAAAAATAATATGCTTTACGTAGCAAGGCAGATAACAAAACATGTCAATCCCACTGTGGCAGTCGCTAAGCAAAATTTTGGCAATGATTCGATTCAAGTGGGATTTCAATGATGAAAACATACCCGTATCTAATGGCTGGGTTTTTCCGGAGGTGTGCGCTGGAACTGTTTAGACCATGATGTTGTTCTGATGAAAAAGATCAAGTACTTCAAGCGATATGTTCGCCCGATACGCGTTTTAAATTGGAACGACCTTCCTTCCATTCGCAGTTATATCCTTTGAGTAGTCTACAAACATGTCCGCCCATGCACGAAAGTTAATGGTGTCAACCCCACCACTTTCAGTCCTTTTAGGCACCACCGAACCGGGAGGGAGATTCGTCACTTGAGTTTCCTGGTGTGCGACGCCATCGCACAGAACTGTACGATAAGGAATACGTGTTTCTTTGAAAATGTCCAAAAGAGGGCTGAGGTCTCCAGTGGCACTTACAACAGGCATCGTAGTCACTTTATGTTTGTAGATGAGTTTATTCATGACTTTAGTAGAATACTAAGTCTTTTGGCCAACTGGGGTAGTAGTCTACTAGGGCTTAGTAGCGGCAGAGAGCCAACCACTGGGGTGACAATCCACTGGGTCTATTAGTGACGCAGGCACCAACTGGCAGCGAGGCGCAATGCGCGGGCGCTATCTCAAGTCCCTACAGGTCGGGAGAACGGTAGCAAATGGCTTGGAAGCCTTTGGAGTCCTACTGGCTGCATATGGCGGCAAGAAGACGGTGAGAGTGCTTGTCTTTACACTTCAGAGATCGGCGGCACTCGACCCAACCTATATGGCTGCTGAGGCGCTCTGATCTCCGGATACTATCCTAACAAATTACATAAAATTAGCTACATAATAAAACCTATGGCCACAGTGCCTTGGCACTAGCGCTGTCCCCTCGTATCTCCTGCATCGGCACCCAGCTTGGCCACGTGGAATATTTCGGCCAGCCATGTTCTGACCTCTGCCAGCCCAGCCCCATGGTTACTTCACCACTGTAACTGCCCAATGCTCATTCTCCTACAGACCTCCCCCCTTAAGATCTGACTTCCCGTCGTCCACTTCCACGTCGGTGAGCTATCCTTTTCCTACGCTGGCGTTCTTTCCTCCCGCCCAATGGGGTTGTTTTTCTCGCGTCCTCTCCCCCGATTAAATCTCTCGCCTCCTGGTTGACATGGCCGGTCGGCCCCTCCACAGCAGGTATGGTGGCGGTACCGGTTTGCGTCCATTTGGTTGCTTGTTTGGCAAGTGTTACGTGGCCGCTACCATGCCATTGGTCACCTATGAGGGGGCCTCATTAACTATTGAGTCTCAATTGCGGGGCGCTCTTCGTGCTCCTGCATTTCACCAACCCCTGGCGCGGACTTCCATACTTCCCTCTAGATTACCTCGTCCTTCTGGTCGCTCTTTTCTTCGCATACCGCCTTGGTGCATCCACCATACCCGCCCCTTCGGTAGATCGTGGTGCATTGCCTGGGCCTTTCAGATTCCTGACCGTCGGTCTTCCCTGGCGCCGTGTCCGCTGTGCCGGCTTGTCGATCGCGTCTACGCCATGTCCTCGGGGGCCTATAAGGGCACCCATGGCTACCTCTTGGACTATGATGGCTTCGAGCGTATCCATAGGGTGGCAATAACTGTAGACTCGACCAAAATGGCTCTGGTCCCCAGCAGCGCATATGTCCACCCCGGGGACAAGTACGACCATACTTTAGGTCGGAATCCTATGGCCGTGCAGAGTACCCATTTACCCAGTTCGGTCACCGAGTTCGTGCATTATGCTGACCAATACTTGGACGCCCGGCGGCTCGCTGCGATCCCCAACTACGCCCGTGCAAAGAAGAACTCCCAAGAGGACTCCTGGTACAACCGTTGGCTGCACCTTCCTGCTGATGCCCGTTCGGTCGCGCGTTGCCGTGCTCTGGTCCCACTGGATATGCCCTTCGTCCGCTGCCGTGAGGAGTCGGACTACCAATGGAGAGTAAACAAGCTCCTGGACTTGTATTCGATGCATGGCGACCCTAAGGCCCCCTTTCCTCCCCCTGGTCATACCCTCCTGGGGTTAGTCTGCTTCGGATCTCCATACGACCGCTTGTACTGGTTATCGAACCGGACCTATTGCAATGATATGATCCAACCCGATGGTCGTATTCGAACCAACCTCAAGTACTTCTTCTGTTGGCACCAAGTGGAATTTCACGATATGCCTCCGTCCCGCAGGTCTTCCCTATATCTCATGCTACCGTCACTTAGCACCGGACCTGAGGCTGCCATCTGGCACGTTTTCAATCTCCTTCTGGTCCTTACTCCATCCATGGTGGCCTACCACACCTATCAGCTCCAGGGGGACTTCACTAAACGTCTCTCCTGGCTGACCTGGCAGGTTCTTTTTGCCGAATGGGCGGTGTTTTGTCTGATGGCCTTTCTGGATACCGCCCGCTATGGGGTCCAACCTAACGTCCGGGAGGCCAATAGCCGTATCTGGAATGAGCGGGTTCTTCCCAGTCCTGAAGGCCGACTCATGCCTCTTCCGCGGCCCTTGATCCGGCTCATCCGTGAGTTGGGCGTGCAGAAAATTGTCCGGGGTACGGAGTACGAGAGTGAAGAGGCCGAGGCCCTATTGGGTTATGTCCTTCAGGTCGACTGGGCGCAGACCCCTGGGTTCGTTTGGTACGATTATGACACCGACACCTTCTTCCGGATCCCGTGACATCCTTTGGGCAATGATGACGGGAACGTCTACCAGGCCAAACCATTGCTGGCTGTCCCCGTGAACGAGCCACGTCAGTCCGTGCCGGGTTACTACCCTCAGGCCATTGGGTTTCACGAAGATTGTTTTCGTCCTCCAGTACGGGAGCAGGCGGTAGTTCCTGTACCGGCCCCATCAGTAGCGCCGTCTTTCGTGCTGGCGCATGAGGTTGCTGTGGTAGAGCCCCCATAGGCGTCCATCGGTCCCTTGGTTTCCCCACCTCCTACGCCCATGACGGTTTCCACCCCTGTGGTCCTTCATCCACCTCCCGTGCCGGTCATTTCAGAGGTCATTACAATGGCCTTCGATGACCTGAAGAAGGTATGCACGTCCTTCGGTATCCTTGAACCCACTGGTATCGTAGAGGCTCTTCGTTCCGCCCATTCCTAGGCTCGCCGGGCTTCGCGGAACCACTTGCTGGTTCTGCGTAACCAAGAGGTCAAAGACGCCTTAGCGACCGTCCTGGAGGAGAACTCTAAGGTGTTGCCCGAGCGTGTAGCAACCGACCTTGATAACTGCTTTGGTCTTAACCTTTCGGACACGGAGTCCGCTGGTGGTGCCTCATCCTCTTCCACCCGGAGTCCGGCTCGCAAGTGCGCCCGCACGGGATCCCCTTCTCAACTGGCTGCGTCGTCCTACTGGTCTTTCTTGTGGCTAGTAGTCTTCAGTAAACACTATGGTTCCGTTTTTGGCCCTTCTAGCGTCAAGGTGTGCGTGTTCTCTGTCGCGCTCCATTGGTCTTCATCCCAACCCTTGAGTACCACTAGGTCGGTTTTGAAACAAGTCCCTGGGGGTTTTGTGCAGTCTCCTTATAGGTGAGCCGTCCGCCCTTCGTTTCTGAGGTTTTCGGCCTTGATGACCCTGGGAGGTCGGAGTTATGTGGCGTCCAAGTTGGTCATCGTCGCGGTAAACCTTCGGAAGAACTGGCGTGCAGCCAGCGAGTGGGGCGGCGTGGGAGGCGGTTCCGTGGGCGCCGTGGCCAAAAGCAGTGTTCCTATTGGGTGGAGGCGGATTGGGCCCGTGCTGGCGCAAATTTGTGGCCAGGGATACCCCTCTCCTTAAGGTCACGCTCCGTGTGACCTGTTTTTGACCAATAGCGGGCCACGAAATTATTCGGTATGTCTGACCTCGGAATCCAAGTATCATCCTTGGGCTCATAGCCATACCAACGGACTTTGTAGCGCACTTCGCCATCGTCGGTGAGCCCAGCGGAGACGATACGGTCAAGAACAAATTCTCGTTGGTCGTCGACTTCGGCGCCCTCCGGGACGTCCATTTTGCCCAAGGGGCCGTATCCATCAGCTTCCGAAGAAACAGCAACGGGGGTCCGCGTAGCGATGTCCATAGGATCTGGTACGTCTTCAGGAAGTACCATTTCGTCCTGGGGAACGTAGCTACCAGGGGGAAGGGCCTTCTGGATCCGTGGAGACCTGTGGTTCCTGAGGGACCGTAAGGTCTTTGCCCAGTGGTTGCGTAGGGATGGAGGGTGGGATTTGGGACGAAGGGAGAGTGCGCAAATCCAATGGTTCAGTTTAAGGTGGGCGTGGCGCCAGAGAGACCCGGTCCATTGTGACTGTATTCTGGAGCCCATCTCAGTCGATAGTAACCGTGTTCCTAAGGGACTTAAGTACTTTGAAGGGCCCAGTGGACTTTGGCAACAGCTTATTGGTGAAGCTCTCGTCCTCGGGCTTTTCCTTCGGTGTTCTGTCCGAGTGGACATAATCTCCCACGGCCACTTGCGGTGTAAACCAAACGGACCGATCGAAATCGGCCTTATAGCGCGCTTGTACTTTGTCCAACGTGGTCTGTGCGGCCTTCAAGATAGAATCAATTCGCTTCCACGAATACAGTTTGGCCTGGGCGGGAGTCATTTTCTCCGTTATGTCCTGAGGTGCTCCTAAGTCCTGTACGTCAACCATGTACGGCGAAGGGGCACGTACGAGGGTGAAGTCAAAAGGAGTTGTACCAGTAGACTTATGCACTTGATTATTATATGCATAGAACAGCGGCTGTAAATAGTCATCCCAGTCCAATTGGTGCTCGGAAACGTAGTAAATTAGCTTCATGGTCAGGGTTCGGTTAAAACTTTCGGCTTTTCCATTGGTCTGAGGATGGTACATGGTGGTGAGGAGATGTTTTAGACCTAAGGCCGAGCACACGTGCTCAAAGAATTTGGAGATAAACTGAGAGCCATTGTCCGTAAGGAGATAGAGCGGCTGTCCATAGGGATAAATCCCATGGACAAGGAAAGCCATGGCGACGTCCGTGGCGGTTGTTGATTTGAGTGGAATTGCTTGGGTCAACTTGGTAAATCGATCGGTAATCACCAATATAAATCGGTTGCCGTGGGTCGACTTCGGAAATGGCCCTATCATATCCATAGCAATGAACTCCAAAGGCCCGGCCGCTGGGAAAAACTTCAGTTTCCCTTGATTTACCGCTCTTGTCCCTCGGATCTTTGCGCATTCTGCACAAGTCCTTGCGGTCTCCATTATTTCATTGGCCATCAGGGGCCAGTAAAAGTATCTCCTCAGGGTCTGATACATCTTAGTCCCCACAGGATGGCCAGCCAGCCTCGGATAGTGCGCGAGGTAACGAAGACGTGCTCGTAAGGCCTTAGCAACTACCCACTGTATCGCCCCGTCCAATGGTGACCTGCTACATAATATGCCTCAGCGGTCATAATCAAACAGCGACCCAGGGGTCCCTACTTTCTCTCCTATGAGGGCGCAGTATTCGTTCTGGGCCTGAAGGAATTCCTCGAGGGGTATTGGCGTAATATCCGCGCTTTCCGACTGGGCCATATGGATATCCGACGGTGGATCTTCCCAGTCCATGGCGCATAAGATCGCTGCGCCGTGTCCGTCTGTCCATTCGGCCATTCTCACCTCAGCAACACGTGGTTCCTCTCCCTCGTCATCAGTGTACTGTGGACCGTCCCAGATGGTGGGAATCTCATCGTCCAGGGGAGTTTGGTCCGTACCATCGGTCAGGATGCGTGACAGCGCATCTATGGCCTAATATTTCAGCCCTGGCCTATAGGCCACTTCGTAATCGAATTCGGCCAGGCGCAATCTCCATCAGGCCAGACGGGAGGATGCGTCCGTCAAGTTCAGTAACCAGCGGAGGGAGTGGTGATCTGTCCTAATGGTAAAGCGAGTTCCTTCCAAATAAGGCCGAAGATGGAGCACTGACCACACGATGGCCAAGCATTTCTTTTCCGTGGTGCTATAGTTCCTTTCGGCCTTGGTCAGGGACCTACTCCAGTAGCCAATTGGGCGATAATCCTTAGGCGACTCCTGCTCTTGTAGAAGGGCACAGCCCACTTGGGTCGCGGATGCGTCCGTATCTAGGATATACGGTTTATTGGCCTTGGGTAGCGCCAAGCCCGGCGGATTAACCAAATGGTTCTTGAGTTTCTGGTAGGTCTCATACTGCTCGTCCTTGAGGTCGTCAAATTCCGAAGGGGTCCCTTTCTTCAGCATCTCATTGAGAGGTGCTGCAAGTTTCGCGAACCCTGGGACAAACCTACGGTAATCATTACAAAGGCCAAAGAAGGAGCACAATTCCGTATGGGTCCTATGGGGTTGTCCTTCCCGTATGGCCTTTGTTGTAACTTGGGCCACTTGGAGTTTACCCGGCAGGACCACATGGCCAAGGTAGTCCACGGAGGGCTGGAAGAAGAAACACTTCGTCAATTGCAATGTGACACCAGTCTGCTGGAGTACCTAAGGACTGCCTTCAAATGTGCGAAGTGTTCCCTGATGGACCTGGAAAAGATGATCACATCCTCTAGGTAGACCAAGGTGAACTTCCATTTGACCCTGGACAGGATGATGTCCATGGCCCGCTGGAAAGTAGCTGGCGCATTCACAATACCAAAGGCCATCCGTGTAAATCAGAATAATCCCTCGTGGGTCGTAAAGGTAGTCAGCGACGTCGCCTTGTCGTCCATGGGAACCTGCCAATGCCCACAATTGGCATCCAACGTTGTGAAAATTTGCGCGTCCCCAAGGGAATCTAAGCACTCGTTCATCCAGGGGATAGGATAAGTATCCCTTTTGGTCACCGCGTTTAGTTTGCGGTAATCAATACAAAACCGTACGGTCCCGTCCTTCTTGGCCACTAGGATAAAAGGGCAAGCCCATTCGGCCTCAGTGGACGGTGCACGCTCAATGAACCCAGCGGACTTCATTTCCTGCACCTCCTTGGGTACCACCACTCGTTCTTTTAGGCCAGTCCGATATGGGTGCTGATATTGGGGCGTGGCCCCGTCCTTAAGGTCAATTCGATGCCTTGTGGCATCGATCTCGCCCAGCTTTCCACTCCACATGCTAGCGAAGTCCTCGAGGAGATCAATGACTTGTTTCGTATGTGGTTTAAAGTCATCGCCAAGTTTGACGTCGTTTTCCCAATTGGCTGGTGGTTTGCCCCCAGGAAGCAACTTTTCCGCATCAATCTCCATAATGGCCACAGGATCAGGCATAGATATCCCCACCACTGCACCCTTGGGTAGCCTTGTAGGCTTGTCACGTACGTTGCTCATGGTGACTGCAAAGGGCCGGTTGGGTACCACATTCATTACTCCATTGGCCATGAGGAAAAGGTGTTTCGTTACTAACTTGGGATGGTTTTGCAACAAAAACAGACCTGAGGACTCGCATACGGTTGCAGCAGCTGCCTGGGTCATATGCGGTATGAATATCGCTTTTGCCAGTCTGACCTTGTTGGAAATGGTCCTTGTAGGAAACGTGACCTTAGGTGGGGCAGCCTCGGGTCCAGGGCGCGAGCTCACAATCGCCAATGGTGGTGCCCGATGGAAAGCGACCCTCTTTTGGCCAGGATAGATTGCCTTTACATATATATCAATAAAGCTCATCCCTAGAATCCCTTCTGCCCCCAGGTTCGGACATAAAAGAAAACAAGTCCTAACCTTCCGCTGACCCAATTGGACGTAAAGTGGAAGAATTCCGCGAATGTCCATCGGCCGAAGTGATGCGTTCATTACCTTCGGTGAGTTCTTTTCCTGTATCATCCTTTCCCAGCCCAATGGTAGGACCTTCGGATGTACCAGATTGGGGCCTGCTCCAGTATCCAATATGGCCGTAAACGTCCTTGTGGTATTGGCCTGTAGTCCCAAGGTTCCCTGTGCCTTGTATTTATCCTTCCTCAGGACACAAACGGCGTCCTCCAGTTCTTCCCATTGGTCTACAGCATACACCCGACTCGAGATCCCTGTCATTTCGTCTTCTGGTTTGTTTCCTTTCTCAGCTCCTGGGGTCTGCAAGTCCGATGGTTTGAGGCGGAAGTTATAAAAGGGAAGACACGCCTCTATGCGTCCCTCTGGTCCTTTTACTGCGGCGTGGGCACCGCAAGATCGCCCTGTCCGTCCAGGTATTCGACGCTATCCCTTGGGTTTTCAACCATGCTGACCCCAGGCTGTTTCGCCGGTGTGGTCAGGGGAGTCGTATAATTTGAGCTCCCTGGCACTCCAGTGGTCCTCGGAGGGAAGGTCCTACAGAAGTAACCCTCGGCTCGACGCACCTGATAGTTCTCCTCCCTTCGCGCCATAATTCCCTTGCGGATGTCCTCAAGCATATACTTTATGCAGTCACACGGCCGGGCCGTGGAAATACAATTTTAACAGGCCTGATTGGACTTCGTAATGACGTCGTTTCTGGGGGCAATCGGAGAATAACGGGGTGTCACCGGGGTCGATGGGGTGGTCGTTCCTGATGAAAAGGCCGATGGTGCTCCTGACGGAGCTGACGAGAAGCTCACCACAAGGGCATCTGCGGTGTCTGAATGTCCAAAGGCCGAGTCCGAAACCGACGGGGACTCTACCATGTGCGCTCTCACTCCTCTGGTCAGGGGTCTTGCGCAATCCCCAGTATCCACGCCACATGTTTGACGGGAAGTCGTATAGGTCTTGCCGTATCCTTCGGAATACGTCACCAGTTGACGCAGCGTCAAGTCCGGATGGGCGGTGTGGTGGTTTCGGACATGAGTCCGTATCGCAGGGAGCAATCCCGCGATAAAATGTCGCTTCAGCCGACCCTCGGAGAACACATTCCCACACCTGCGAGCTCTAGTCCAAAGTTGGTCAGCGTAATCCGTTTCGGACATGCTGGAACTCTGGTGGTATCCAATTACGTCCTGATATGCATCCATTATATGGTCATCAGTCGCATACGTTTCCAACAGGTAGTGAACAACCTCTGGATAGGTCCTTAGGAGCTCCCGATCTCGGGCATCAATGGGGTTGGCCGAACAGAAGATCTTGGCAACCACTTAGTTTTTCGCTTGTCCACTTAGAAAAACTGGAAGCAATAAAGCCCGCTCCTTCATGGACACCATTCTGGTCACAGGACACTTGGAACGAGCTCAAGAACCTAAGGACTGTAATGGGATCCTTCCCAGAAAACTTGTACGGGACGGTCAGTTGCATTCTCTTCGCCCACCTGGCAATCTTCTTGGCGGCCGAACAGGTGTACCGCGTGAACCGATCTATCAAACGGGATTTGTTCACGCCTAAGACCTTCTGGAAAAGCTCATTAGTGGTGACCAATGGTTTGAGGCGCCGAACACCCGCCTCATCCGTATCGGTATCGGAGGATTCCGACGAGTCCGAATGGTCATCGCTCGAGTCTGAGTGGTGCCTCTTCCGATGGTTCGTACTCGAATTACGCCTTCGGCTGCGTCTCTTCGTCCTATGGGTCTCGGTATCTACGAGGTCCTTTTGGGCGAGCTCTTCATCGTCCTCGAGGGACTCGTCGGCGTACTGAACGCCGTGTTGTCCATTGGTCTTATCTCCTGCACGGCTTCTTTGCCTCTGGAGTCTCTCTTCTCCAGGCGGTATATAACCCAATGGGCCTTTCTGTGCTGTACCCAGGCGAGGGGCTTTGCTGTACCCAGGCGAGGGGCTACTTCGATAGCTGCTCCCTGAGGTCCGGTGTGTGTTGACCGATGGAAATCCAATGGTAAACTTTGAGAAACAGCCCGAGGGCTGTGAAATGTGCCTGCCTGGCCGGTGATTTCCCCTTGGATGGTCGTGGCAATAGACTCTACGAGGACATCTGATTGCACAACCTGAGGAACCAGTTGGTCTGCCAGAGAGGAGAGGCGCTCCCGTAATACTCTATCCAGTTGTTCCCTAAGAAACTGCTCGACTTGGTTTTCGCACCAAGAGCGGAGTTGCAGCCATAGAACAGCTGCGACATCATCCACCATACGGGGGGTGGTTACGGTATCAGCTAAGTACTGAGGCTGTTCTGCATCATTCCTTGGGCCTTGCGGAAGGTTGAGCTGATTCATCCTCTCGCGGACGCGAGCGACCAATGCTAATCTCTGGTTATCCTTTCAGGATTGTCCACAGGGTCTATAATACGTCAACTGGAGCAGTTGCGGGTACTCCCACGGTCACTATTATTGTCCGCTTGGGGGGCCAATGGGGTTACGGTGACTGCGGGAGGTGCGGTTGCACCCGGGGCTCCTAGTTGGCCTTCGTTCGTTGGGTTGGGTTGTTGGTTATCCATACGGTCGGTGTTGCTTTCGAGCCAGTTGCGTCGACTAATAGTCCGGTGGTAGAAGTTCTATGCGTAGGCTTCTTTACTTAAGGTCCAAACGGCTGTTCCTGTAGGCTTCTAGGTCGGGAGACCAGTTGTAGTAGAATACTACGTCTTTCGGTCAACTGGGGTAGTAGTCTACTAGAGGGTAGTAGCGGGAGAGAGCCAACCACTGGGGTGACAATCCACTGGGTCTATTAGTGACGCAGGCACAAACTGGCAGCGAGGCGCAATGGGTGGGCGCTACCCCAAGTCACTACAGGTCGCGAGAACGGTAGCGATGGCATGGAGGCCTTTGCAGTCCTACTGGCTGCATATGGCGGCAAGAAGACGGTGAGGGTGCTTGTCTTTACACTTCAGAGATCGGCGGCACTCGAGCCAACCTATATGGCTGGTGAGGCGCTCTGACCTCCGAACCCTATCCTAACAAATTTCATAAAATTAGCTACATAATAAAACCTATGGCCACAGTGCCATGGCACTCGCGCTGTCCCCTCGTATCTCCTGCATAGGCACCAAGCTTGGCCACGTGAAATATTCCGGCCAGCAATTTTTTGACCTCTGCTAGCCCATCCCCTGGGTTACTTCACCACTGCACCTGCCCAATGGTCTGTAGTGCAATACCCGCAAGCGGGACAACACACGAAGACGTTCGGATCTTCCCCTCTGGAGGGTTACGAAGCGAACGGAGCCTCTCCGGATGAGCACGAAGAAGCCGGGTTGTAAAGCCAAGGCTCACCCTCACGCCAAGCGGGGAGAGTTGAAACGGTAGGATTAGGATCACCACGAATGGGAAAGCAGCCCTTCCAAGGAGTACGAGTCCACGTAAGTGGGGGAAGACGTCACGGGATACCGGCACGAGAGACACGCGTCAGCGGTGACGAGCAACCATAAAAAGGGGTAGAAACCACGAGAGTGGGGTAAGGGAAATACGGGGGATGCCCGATTGGGGGCGACGGGGGTGTGGGCCAACGGGACCACGGAAAAGGGTACAAAGGAACCCTATAAAGGGGCGAGACACGACGGTGGTGAATTAAGTGACAAGTTCCCAAGGCAGTGATACTCCTAGTGACGCAGGGTGGATAGGTCTACCGTTATTAACGCGGCTCTACCTCCGAGGAGCGTAGAAGACTCGCGAAAGCGGAAAAGACTTAGAGCCAAGAACGTCCTGGTTCGGGAAGTTTACTCAGTGTCAGGGCGAGGTCGCCGAGCCACTATATAGTGTATCCCTACTGTAGCGTAGATAAATTATAAATATCCACACTGTGGTGCCAACCTCCTCCTGACGATCCGTGTCACACGTGGTCCACTCACGCCTTGGGCGGCACACGGCGCATGCACAGGTGTGCACCTGGCGCACAGTGCGGATCCGCTGAGGGCTGAGACACGCGCTAATAGCGGTACTAATCATAAACACGCGAAAGCGACAAAAACACCAAGTCCACAGGGCATCGCTGAGTCTTCCTCCTTGAGGATTGCACTTCATATCCCCCTCCTGAGGTGCGAATACGACATCCACGATGGCAACGGAAGCACCGGGCAAGGTCTTTAATGTAAGTCCGGCTCGCCGGTTCTCCATCCCACCCTGGATAGCGAGCACGTAGCTGGGAACAGCGAATCTGAGACCAACTCTTACGAGGTTCTTCCAACAACACACACGCTTTTGCGGCCTTCTTCTCCGATTACTCGGCTTCCTTCATCTACGATGAACAACAACAACAACGGCAACGCCGGCAGCATTACACCGTTACAGTACTTCTCCGGAATTCATTCCGTGGCTCTACCGCAGAGCGGTCTCTCGACTCCGTCGCAACAAACAGGCGCAAATGCGAGTGCGGCTCCCACGGGAGGGTATCTAATGGCAGCGTTGTCGTTGTACGACATGCTGGTCGGGCTGCAGCCTTTGCAACATGCCATGACTCTCCGGCTGGCACCGTAGTTCCACCCGACTGCGGTGTTCAATGATGCGCTTCTGGCGATGTATACCAATGGAAACGGGATGCTCCCGGGTGACGTTCCGGCAATCGTGACCACTTCGTGGCATTGTCGCAATCGCGTAGCGATACCCGTGCACAGGGTAATCCGACGGGGTCGGGAATCAACAGCTTCCGCGCACGCGGCGTTGGTCTTACTTGCTCATCAACGGCTTCGCCGGGCTCCCTTCGAGTATCCCATCCCCGATGGTATGGGCTCTGACATCGGATTGTATCGCACCCAAGGTGAAATGGGGTACCTCGACCGTCTCGCGGGTTTAGAACCACAGAGTTGTGTGTAGATATCCGTCTTGACGAGGGTGCTCCAGACGACGAAGTCGGTTGCACCACGGTGCGTCGTACAGTACGCGTCGGCTCGCCTCGGGCGGTGATTGGTGCCTTTGCCGTCCGTACGGTGTCGGGGTCACGTGCCGTTTGCAACGGATGGTCGAGGGTTGTCCGCGCCGTGTCGCGTTCGGCCTCCTCACGTGAGGGCGGTTGCAACGGCGCTGTCGGTGTGTTGTCTCGCTTCGGCGACGAAGTATTTCCGTCTTTGACGTGCTTTCCTTCCGGAGCGACCGGTGTGACTTCGGCGACACTGTCGGGATCAACCGAGACACTCGGAGTGAGTTCGCGACTGCACGATGGTCCGAAACCAGAATCCAGCTTGCTGGTCGTTTTCCTTCCGTCCTGTACGGTGTGCTTGCCCGGCCTGGCCGGTGTGTTCTGCCGTGCAGTAGGCGTTACCACGTCCGGTGTAGTCAGCTCAGAGGATCCCGCGAGGGCCTGCTCTGCATTATCCAGTAGCGGTTGTTGACGAACTGTGACCCACGGAATGCGGATCAACGCTCGACGGCACAGCCGGTTCAGTATCGCGAAGGCGATTAGTTTCCTGTGACGATTTCACTTTGGCGAGAGACTCCCCACCGCGTGGTGCATTTCGACGACTAGAATCCCGGTGGGTAGTGCGATCTGGCGCAGATGCGGTAGAACTTCCTCGAGAGGGTTCAGCGGTAGCTGTAGCGCTCAAATGCGAAGATGGCACGTCAGTAGACGGAATTCTCGGTCCACTATTATCCTTTTCGATGTTTCCGGAGGTCCATGCACCACGGTTGTCATGATGCGACGAAGCGGTTTCAGTCTCTCGACGAGAGTTAGGGTTCTCCTCCCCCTCCTTAGATGGAGCGGAATGGGGAGTGGTAGAAGCGCCCAAACTGCGGGGATAGACACCGTGCAGTGGCGTTAGAGAAAAAAGGCCATTCGGGCCTGCGTCTGATAAGGACGGTATATCTGAGAGTTCCCTTGAAGGGTGTGGCAACACCGAAGGCCTGTTAACCACAGATGTGGGTTGTTCCACTGGGGTGTGTTGGTTTCCATCTTGGTAAGCAACCTCTACGGAGGGTGGCGGTGCCATAACAACGCGATCGCGGGAAATCCGCTCATGAGCGTCGTTCATTTCCACCACTAAGGTGTCTTTATCCACTGATATGACCTTGTAGGGACCGTCCGCGACGGGTGAGAGCTTATGCCGTTTCTCCTTATCAGAGTTCCAGTGCTCCTTACGGACGATGACGTAGTCACCCTCCTTAATTGGCGGTGCTGTACCTCGTACACGGGAGTCAAAGTCACGCTTGTACGCGGCCTATGCTCGTGCCATGGAGCTCCGGGCGACCGGGATTAACTTCATAAGCCACGCTTTCCATCGTTGGCGATAATCTTTCACGGAAGGGAAGTTTGCCAGCGTAGGCTGGGGTTCCAACGCTACGGCGGGCGGATGACGCGAAAGTACCAATTCAAATGGAGTCAAACCCGTTGTACGGTGTACCTGTGTGTTATACGCAAACGTCAAGGCGTCAGTGTACAGGTCCCATGTTTTGGGGTGATCAGCAACGTAAGAACGGAGAGAGGCTAACAGCGTTCGGTTAAACCGCTCGACTTGCCCATTACACTGGGGGTGGTAGGTCGTTGTGAACAGATTCTTGATATCGAGAATCCGACACACGTCCTTTAAGAATCGCGATGCGAATTGCTTTCCGTTATCGGATAGAATGTTAACCGGTGGTCCGTAGACAAATACCCAATGGGTGAAGAAGGCTTGCGCCACCGCGAAAGCGGATATCTTCCGTAAAAGTACGGTGCGAACCAACTTGGAGAAACGATCCGTGATAACGAGTAAAAACTTATGTCCACGCTTTGTGGTGAACAGCGGTCCCAAGAGGTCAATTGCGACAAACTCGAGAGGGGCCCGTGCTGGGAATAACTTCAACTTCGTTGAGTGCTTCCGGAGTTTGACCTGGTTTTTAACACACTCCGTGCATGACCGCACAGTCGCGTAGCAGTCCACAACCATGGCTGGCCAATAGTAACTCCGTCGCAACGTGAGGTAAAGTTTCCGTCCACCGGCGGGTCCACCAAGTTTCGCATAGTGCGACAAGTGCAACACTCTAGATTGTAGAGTATGCGGTACCACTACCTGTGTCGTTGTTTGAACCGTCCTGATGAGCTATCTAACATCATTCTCTTCGAAAGGGAGTTGCGCACCGCCATTAAGTTGGGCGCGAATCTGAGTACAGAAGGGATCACCTTGTTGTTCTCTGACCATCTCCTCCGGGGGTATTGGCACGAAATTACCCGGTGGGGGTTTCTGAGCATCGTCCGAGACGAGTAGTGCGTCCAGTTTATCATCCGATTCCGGTTCTTCATCCGAGTTATCGGGTTCACGGTCCGGGGCCTCCGGTTCTCGACCGTCGACGATGAAGCAAGGAATGTCCTCGTCCCTAGCGGGTAGAGTTTCACCATCCGTGGGTAAACGCGACAGCGCACGTCCGCCTGAGCGTTCTTTGTGCCCTTCTTGTAGATCACCTCGAAGTCGAATTCCGCAAGGCGGAGCCTCCAACGCATTAACCGGCCTGACGGTTCAGAGACTGTCATGAGCCATCGTAATGACGAGTGATCCATGTAAACGGTGAAGTTCACACCCATAAGATAGGGGCGGAGAGTGGAGATTGCCCACACAACTGCAAGACACTCTTTCTCCGAGACGGAGTAATTCCGCTCGTGAACATTCAATGAGCGTGACCAGTACCCAATAGGGGTTCGTTCTCCTTCGGGAGTTGTCTGAAAGAGAGCGCAACCTACTTGGTAGTCACTAGCATCCTTGTCTACGGTAAACGGTAGTCCGGGTTTCGGTAACGATAAGATCGGTGCTGATGTTACAGCCTGCTTGAGGGAGTTAAACGCTTCCGTGTCGACGGACGTAAAGGGTTCCAATTTCGGTGGTTGGCCTTTCCGCAAGAGCGCGTTCAAGGGTGCTGAGATATTCGCACAATTCGGGATAAACCGTCGATAGACGTTGACTAATCCCATAAAGGAGCGTAGTTCCGTTTGAGTGGCGGGTTCCTTCGCTTGACGGAGCGACTTAACTCGAGTTTCCTCGATCATCACACGCCCAGGGCGGATTATGTGGCCCAGATACTTCACTGTATCTGTAAAGAACTCACATTTCCTCAACTTGAGAGTAACTCCAGCCTCACGTAGCGTGGTCATGATATCTCTCACGTGTGTGAGGTGGTCATCCAGATTATCTGAGAATACTATGATATCGTCCAGGTGAACGAGGCATGTACGCCATTTGAAGCGAGCCAGTAGTATGTCGATAGCACGCTGGAAAGTAGCGGGAGCATTGGTCAAACCAAAAGGCATCTGTTTGAAACGGTAGAGTCCGGAGTGACAGACAAAAGCAGTCTTGTCGCGGTCCTGTTCCCTGACGGGCACCTGCCAGTATCCCCAATTGGCGTCTAGAGCCATGAAAACGGTAGCATTTCCGAGTGAATCGATGTACTCATCCATTCGTGGGATCGGGTACACATCCTTGATGGTTACGGCGTTCAGTCGATGGTAGTCGATGCAAAAGCGCCAGGATCCATCCGGTCTCGGAGCCAGTACCACTGGGGATGCCCATGGCGACTGAGCCGGTTCTATTACTCCAGCTCGGAGCATCTTTTCCACTTGGAATTCTTCCTCTTCTCGAGCTTTAGGGCCTGCCCTATAGGGGTGCTGAGCGATCGGCCTGGTATCAGGTAGCAAGTCAATCCGGTGCTCCGTTGTAGTAATCTCCCCTAGGGAGCCATCCCACATCGTGGTGAAATTCCATAGCATCTCACGGAGACGTTCACGGTGCGATTCCGGCACATGACCGAGGTCAAGTTCCTCGAGTTCTTTCACGGGATCAATCCGGTCGTAACTCGTTGGAACCGGCTTAGCATCCGAGCATTTCGGCATTTGGACGGCAGTGTCCTCCCCCTCCTTAGAGTGAACGAGACCGAGGACATCGGCGGCGGTCATTCTCGTGGGAACCATCGCGGTGGGGTGGGGCATTACCGAACCAATGACTTGGTTTTTCACCAGTGACTGGGGCGTAGAGCCTAGATTGGCGACCAGCACGTTGAACGGTTTATCGGGCTCAATTTTGAGCTACTCCATTCGCCACGGCGAGTTGATACCTATCATATAAGGATGAAAGGGGTTGAATTACTCGTAAAACGTGTTGACGGGAAGTGACTCGTACCCAAACTTGGGATTCCGGTGGAAGTTGGACAGACGCGGCAACGCGGAGCTTTGTAGAGTCCCGGGAAGCCGGTGGGGGTGCCTGCGCAGCAGGTAATGGAACGTGCTTCTTCGAGACACGTCGTAGAGGACGACGTACGATCGGAACGGAGGAGCCGTCTTCAATTTCCACACGTCTTAGACGGGGCCTGATGGCATCGACGAATCTGTCACAGAAGTCGCATCCCAAGATCAAAGGGGCGGCAAGTTTCCGACAAACAATAAAGTCAAGTTTCACAAGAAAGGAGCCAAGGCGCACGACCAGGTCGATTGTCCCAACCGTTAATAACGGGTTATCATTCGCATCCGCGACATCCGGTATGACGCCATGGCGGATCTGAAACTGCAATGACGGTGGCAGGATTGACTCAACGATGAAGTTCGGGCCTGCAACTGTGTCCAAAACAGTGAGAACTCGCATCATAAACTGGGTGGAAAGGCCAAGGTCAGCATATACCTTGTAGTTTCTCTTGGCCATTACCAAAACTCTGTCCGGGAACCAGTTGTTTCGAACACGTTTCCACGGTCGACGCAGAACACCAAAGTTTTCAGAGTTCACGTCTGAGACGGCCTGTTTCCTAGTAAGGATTTTGACCGGGGAGCGAGGCAGTGACGCCTCGGGCGCCTTCAACCTCAACTCTGAGGGCGCCTCTCCCGTAGGGGAGACTCCCGAAATCAGTTTTTCTGAGCCTGTTCCGCCTGAGACGGGGTCCCAGAATCCGGAACCACTAGCAGTGGAGCGCTAGCGGGGCTGCCTTGTCGAACAAGACGGGGTTAGTGACCTGCTCAGCAGGGGAAAGCAACGCGTGTCGTGGGTTCGTATCCGGGATATTCCGGGGGAAGTCCGTCTTCGCTCGTAAGTACGATGCAATCGGAACGGTCTGCTTCTCCGCTAGAGTAAGGGCTTCATAGTTACTGATCACTCGGGTTACTTCTCTCAAAGTGAGGATGCAGTCCGGTGAAATGTGACCGTGTTCGTAACATATGTGGCATATGACACCAGAGCGTGGGGGCGGCTGACCGGAACGAGCATCCGTGTGTCTCACCGCTGGGCTGGTATCCTTCCATCCGGGACGACTCTGCCGGAGGGCACCATTGGCATAGGGAATGCGAGGTCCGTGAACACGGGGTCCGTCAACATACAGCAGGGAATTCTCCTGAGCTGTGTCGTAGGACGCATCCGACGTGGACGGCAGTTCCGTGGTCGGAATAGGCTGGCCACCGGCCTGAGCGAGGTACACGTTATCGTAGTCCCTTGAATGGCGTCCACTCGGTGCTAGCGATAAAGATGGTGAACTGGCTTCCATCATCAACGCCTTGGCGTAACGAGACTTCGATGCAGGGATACAAGCTCGAAGTACATCACCTTCCGCTTGCGCGTGTTGAATCAACTCCAGGTAGGTGGTGTTACGACGATCCTCCCGATATCGGGCCACCAGCGTACGGATTGCCGGATCCAATCCATCGACGTACATGGTGCAGCGCTCTCCAGAGGGGTAAACATTGCCACACCTGTGGAAAGCCTTATTAAGGCGTACCGAGAATTCGGTTTCCGTCTCTCAAGATTTCTGGCGGGTATCGCGTAAAGCGAGAATAGCCGCTTGAATAGCGTTGTTCGTCGCGTAGGATCGCAAGAGGTACTGAACCGCTTCCGGCCAGTACGTTACACCTCCTTCGGAGGCTCGGGAAGAACCTCTTACAGAGTTGTATTGATCCTCGGCGAGGCCACGTAGAAAATACGGTAGGGCAATAAACGCCTGTCCTTCGTTCATACCAAGCATGTCCGCTTCGGAAACGAACCTTCCGAGGAAGTCTGACACCAATATGGGATGTTCTCCAGAAAAGGACTGGTTACGAAGGGAAAGCTGCATACGCTTTATGCAGTCCTTCACCTTACGTGTACCACGGGGTGTACGATCCAATGAGGAGTCCTCAAGCCGATAATACCGGTACGATACCAACCTCTTGTAGAGGGGATTAGTACATTTGAGTTCCCTCAATCCTAAGTGTTTCCTCCCCTTCCTCCGGGGGCGAATCACACCTTGGGTGGAAGAAGACCGTTTAGAATGGGACGGGCGTCGGCGACGATCATCGTCCGACGAAGAATCCGACGACACCGAACCATCAGAATGGTGAGAATCCTGTGAAGACAGGGAGGAATCCGACGAGTCGGGATCGTGCTTGGGCTGCTTCTTACGAGTGCGGCGGGTAGAATCTTTCTTCTCGCGCTTCGCTTTCTGCGAGACAGCAGCGGCCTCACCCGGGACGTCGTCATCCATCAAGATAGTTTGCTCCAACGTCCTCAGACGGGCACTCACATGATGAAATCGGGTTTCCACATTCTCAACATAGTTGGCAGGACCACCAAAACATTCCAGCACAGTGTTGACATCCGCCCTTAAAAGGCGAATGTCCTCAGCCAAATCCTTCAGAAAAGAGGTATCAAACCTGGCACGCAGGACTTCAAACTCCTCCACGAGGGTATTATGTGCTTCACGCACCTCATCAAGCTGCGCTTGGACACTAGGGGGGGCGTCGGTATCGGGTTCTCCCCTCCGGGGTGCAGCTACATCGGCAGAAGCCGGGTCGACACAAGATTTGGGAGCGTCCTTCAACGCCTTAGGCGGGGGTTTCTGGGCTCTCGACGAGTCTTGGCCCTTCGACTTGCCTTTCAGAGTGGCACGTCGAGGGAGGCCAGCGGGGACCTTCGAGATCTCTGCTGGTTCCATGTCACTGACGGAACGACTCCGCGTGACAGCGGGTTCGGCGGGGGATGGTCGCCGAGACATGTGTAGACCAAAAACTCCCACGAAGTGGTAAGAAACCAAAAGTTTGGACAGTGAATCTCCGAAGAGAGGTAATACAAAACCTATCCGTTTCCGATTCTAGGTCGGGAGACCACTTTGTTGTGCAATACCCGCAAGCGGGACAACACACGAAGACGTTCGGATCTTCCCCTCTGGAGGGTAACACAGCGAACGGAGCCTCTCCGGATGAGCACGACGAAGTCGGGTTGTAAAGCCGAGGCTCACCCTCACGCCAAGCGGGGAGAGTTGAAACGGTAGGATTAGGATCACCACGAATAGGAAAACAGCCCTTCCAAGGAGTACGAGTCCACGTAAGTGGGGGAAGATGTCACGGGATACCGGCACGAGAGACACGCGTCAGCGGTGACGAGCAACCACACAAAGGGGTAGAAACCACGAGAGTGGGGTAAGGGAAATACGGGGGATGCCCGATTGGGGGCGACGGGGGTGTGGGCCAACGGGACCACGGAAAAGGGTACAAAGGAACCCTATAAAGGGGCGAGACACGACGGTGGTGAATTAAGTGACAAGTTCCCAAGGCAGTGATACTCCTAGTGACGCAGGGTGGATAGGTCTACCGTTATTAACGCGGCTCTACCTCCGAGGAGCGTAGAAGACTCGCGAAAGCGGAAAAGACTTAGAGCCAAGAACGTCCTGGTTCGGGAAGTTTACTCAGTGTCAGGGCGAGGTCGCCGAGCCACTATATAGTGTATCCCTACTGTAGCGTAGATAAATTATAAATATCCACACTGTGGTGCCAACCTCCTCCTGACGATCCGTGTCACACGTGGTCCACTCACGCCTTGGGCGGCACACGGCGCATGCACAGGTGTGCACCTGGCGCACAGTGCGGATCCGCTGAGGGCTGAGACACCTGGTAATAGTCTTATTAATCATAAACACGCGAAAGCGACAAAAACACCAAGTCCACAGGGCATCGCTGAGTCTTCCTCCTTGAGGATTGCACTTCATGGTCATTCTCGTAAAATGACCATGTTCCGCGAGCCCTTACGCAGAAACAGCTGCGCTGCGAAATCACACCCGATAGTTCTTTTTCCAGGGTTAATACGACCTGCTTGAGTTTGAAATTTTTTGTAGCATCGATGTCGCAGTCTTTGATAATCTTCCGGAGCGTGACAAAATGATTTGTTTATGGTTCGCCATTGACTGCTTTGTAGCGCATCTTTTGCGAAAGAGTGCCGTAGAAAGACAATTTTTGCTTATAGCGTTTGCAAAATGCTCAAAATAATAATACGAGACATTTTTGTGGTTTAAGGATTATTCAGTTAAGCGCTTGTGGAAAAAGCTTTGGCCAAGTGTTCCTTTTGATATGTGTAGGTGATGGTTGGTGAAAAGTGGTTTTTGTATAGCAAACCACAGAAAGAACCACAAAATTGTCTCCAATTTGTGATTTGTGAGGCCTAAGCGCCACAAAGGTTACAATGTTTGAAATTGTTTTAATCCGTAGTGCTATAAGCGGCGCAACAGGCGAAACGTTCTAGAAACTGTTTGAAAAAGTCTTCCATCTGCACTAGCAGCAATGATGCTTTTCATAAATGTCTCATAAGACTTTTTGACTGGTTTGGCCATTGTCTTGAGACACGTTTTTAACAAAGTTAGTGATTAGAATTCCGTTGGGAATATTGGTCGATGGTAAAAATTTTCATACAGTTGCATAGTTTTTTATTTGAATCTCGCATAATACGCGCTAAAACTGTTTTGAGTGATGTTGAATCGAATGGTGAGATTATTTTTTATTTTTATCGCCAGGATTTTGAGTTCTTGACTATCTACTGCTCATCTGCATTTCAGCTTCTTAAAATAGCGAAAAGCTAAATTTTGGATGAAATGTCAACGTCCAAGTATTATCGTCGCGTCCAAACATTGCTGCAAGCCCTCTTTAGCTTTGCCGAGTGGCTTTGTGAGGAGGCAATATTGCCACTTGTCCATGGTTGGCAGCTGTCAGACTGTTACATGGCTGCCTATCTGTAAGCATTGAAGGCACGTAATCTACAACTTGTATGCGTTACTGTCAGCACTGGTGCTGTGAGTGCTGTACCCACAGTACCCGACCGTGACGTGTTATTCTTCGACGAACTGTCTCACATTTGGCCGGAGACAGGCAAATGGTAACCCTTTATCTATTGCAACACGCCAGCGATAACAGCACATCTATCTCACTAACAGGGCACACGAAAGCGGGCAACAATAGATTTACGAAGTTTAGCTGAAGCTTCTAGTATCGGATTGCTATTCACTGAGGGAAGACAAACGGGTGCTAGTGTCCTAGGTAAGGCAACACAGCTTTCAAGTAAGGATGGAGCATTGCTCAACATTGTATCCAAATCCACTCGGCGCATCGGGAAGCAGAAAATAAGCAAAATCACCGCCCTTCCTCCATACACAATTGATCGATCCTTCCAGCATGCACAGCTCACCACAGTGCGTAGCACAAATCGCTTCATCGCCGCTGACTGCTATCAGCGGGCAGGTGGACGAGAAATCACAACACACATGACCCAAACCGGCACAGTGCTGCGACATGACCGAATCGCAAAACTGATTGGAACGACATACTCCACCGATACAGGCCACATGGGTAGGGCAATCTTCGCTGATAGAACATGACTCTCCCAACGCACGAAGTGCAGGACTCGCGCTTGGAGACGGAGAAGATGTGATAGATGGAGTGGGAGAAGTGGATACAGAAGGCAACGGAGCGATCGGAGCACCGGTGAAAGACACGCATGTGACTTGACTTGTGCGGGTACAAGCGACCTCCCCGCTGCTGAGAACGGGGGACGCTACGGGCGAGGGGGCGGTCGCAGAAGTTGTGGTGGTGTACGAAGAGCAGGTTCGGCGCGAACAGGTATGAGTTGGATTCTGACAGTCACATCTCCAACCAGGATTGCAGGGGGAAGTGGTGCACACGTTAGGTTTGGTCGGATGCGGGCGGAGACAGGTTCCGGTAGAAGTGTCGACATAACGGCAAGAACAGGAGGTCGGGGTAAGCGTGCATTGAGCGGCGATGAGCGGGAGCAGAGCCAGAAAAAATAGCAGGCTGGTCATTGCGATGTGATAAGGAGAGCGGAAAGGGTGGGCCGGGTGATGTGGATGTGGGGGCGGACGTGGCGTTTGTGGTGTCGCGCGCTGCTCTTTGTGGGCTGGTTTTGGGAGGAGCGCCCGTTTGAACTAGAAAGGTGCTGCTCGCGTGGTGTCGATTCGAATTGCACTCCATTTGAGTTCCGTGAGCGTGACCATCAAATTGGACACTGTGGCAGGAGCAATTTGAAGCGGACAAGGGACGTCGTTCTTCTTACAGAAATAGTGACTTGTGTGTCACGCAAGTGTGACAACGCTGCTACAGTTGCACAACTATTCTCCAACATACTGCTGTGGAGTTGCCTTGACTGGGTGCATGCAGAAGTTACCAGTTGGCCTTATGGTCAAATATGAGCCAATAAATATAGGCCAAGTCGCTCAAATTTGGCCGGCTGTATTTCAGATTTGGCGATGAGAATGGACCCTCCGAGGGTCCATTCTGATCGCCAAACCGTCCGCCAAGCCTCCTCCGAACGAAACTCAACCGAGAATGCACTCAAGATCTCAGAGAGCGGCAGTAGCGGCTTGTGTCGCTTTGTACTCAACTACCCTGGCGTGCTCACACCTTTTATTCAAACGCCACAACCACAAAAACAGCTGGCACAACTCTGCTCACCACACCCCCCATGGTCTTCTACATCCTAACTTAAGCCACCAACCGACACCGTGGCAGCGCATTCTAGCTCATGGCACAGATAATGTCTAGCAGAGCAGTGGCGTCCATTTTGCTGTAGTTCGGAGCACCAGAGCGACCTTTAGTAGCCTTTTTTGGAGACTTCTTAGATGTTGCAGCATCGGCAACTGCCGTTGGGGTTGGTGGCTGAGATAGAGAACAAAGTGGTAAAGGTGACGGAGTACTAGCTTGTGCGATGGTTGCGAGACGGGATGAGGAGGATGGAAGGCTCACTCGAGAGATACAAGCTCCTACAAGCTGCGTTTCCCATTCCACACAGCGGTGGAAGTGAAGGGGTTTCGGTTGCTGCTTTGGCGCCAATAATTGGCGATGTGGTTTGACGGGCAATTTCGGAAGACTACTAGATGCGCCCCAAAATTCTGGTGAGCTGGCGTTCTCTTTATTTCTGCATGCACCCACTTAAGTTAATTCCAAGACTAATATAAAAATATGCTCTCAATAACTTCCACGCTCTTTCCATCGCTTCGGTACAGCTATCTATGAAGCACCCGAGAAAAGAGTATTTGCATGATCTATTCTTGAGTGCTTCGTAACTCCCATAGCCGTATTCATTCTGTGCGTCATGAACACTGCTAAAAATATAAGTGACCCCATGAACGAATGCTATTGTTTTCAATAGTTTGCGTCTCATGTGTACGTAATGTCTTGCAGACATGGTTATGTCTTGCGCAAAAACTCTAAGTGTATATAAACAAGTGCGCTGCTCTTTAACTCTTACAGTACCCAAAATATCCGCAGCGCCTAAAACACGCAAACTGTTCTTTCTGATCAACCAACCGCAGCAGCAAGAACAGCCACACTATAAACCAGCTACGCTATCACCTATCAATACACTATTCTAACAACACTATGTCTGTCATTGACCAACTCGATGCGGCGCATCAACAGCGCTGTTTCACACAAATACGACGTTACCCGGCATCAAAGACCAGCATTTATCCATTTATCCCACTTACAAGCGCAGAGATGTAGTTGCCACAAAGCTAAAGCACAAGACTTGTGCAACTGACATATGCTCCTTACAGAACACATCTTATTCTATGAAATCTGACAGTTCAGGAAACTCTTTATCATCTGCTCCTGAGGATGAACACCAGTTGAACGGCTACACCTTGCCTCTGTGGCCGAAGTTCGATGTGCCGCTGGACGAGGAACAAGCTATCAAAGCTCTTGAACGGCACATGCAGAATGGAAAAAGGTCAAGTTTTTGCAGATCTCCAGACTGCAAACTCGCGGCATGCAAGATCCTAAAAGCAGCTGAAAACAAGCTTCAAATAACCAAAGCTGATGAAGCATCGCAGAAGAGGGCAAGCTCATCGTTCCGAAAGACGAAAGCGATCACAGATAAATTAAAGCCAAAGCTCTCTACCAAGACCGCATCAAGCACGGGATCAAACTTAGGTTTCCCGGAGTTGGAGCAAAACGCTTTGGAGACTGGTGTCACCACGAACAATAATGAGTCCGCTCTGTGGCCGAAGTTCGATGTGCCGCTGAACAGTGCTGAAGCAGCGGCCGCTCAGAAAAAGTTGTCGCAGGGAACGAGGCCAGTATTTTGCCATTCGCAGTACTGCAAACTGCCACAGTGCAAGGCGAGTACAGAAGCTGCTACGAGTACCGCGCAAAGCGGCGGTGTTCTTCAATGCGATTTGTGCGAATATTCCACAATGGACAAGATTGAACTTGAGAAGCATTGCAGCGATATCGCATCTTGTGCAGACTATGAATCACTGCCTCCGCCGACGTATATATCGAAGAGCGTCGGTTGTGGCAAGGACTAAATGGAGACTATTCGCAACGAGTTGTTAATATTATTAAATATTAATATTGTTAGTATATTTGGGTGCTTTCTGTCGGTAGCTAGTAGCTAGCTATCCTACGACAAATAAATGAAATACATTATAGGGCTGCAACACAGCCCCACACTTGGGCTGCGAGCCACGCGTCAAACTTTTGGCACCGCTGCGCGCTCGGTAGAGATAGATAGATACGAGTGAAACGGTCACTTATCGTACAGGGGGCTCGCGCGTGGAGACGCATTTCTCGCTATTCGAACCTCGATCTCCACCGCTCTTCAGCGCTTTGCGACGCGCACCGTCGCTTCGATGGCAAGCGTACCGCCACCACCATGTCGCCGTGCAAGTCGCTCTACGCACTGCTCGCGCTGCTGTCGCTGCCGTGCCTTCCACACGTCGCAGCCTCCTCCTCTCGCTCGCAATGCTCCGCAAACGCGTATGTTCACCATTTCAACCTCAACAACATCTCCGGCATCATAACCTCAGACGGTCCCATACGCCAATCACAGAACTTCTTCTCAGTGCCGGATGCCGCCGTAACCCTGTCCTACTCCTTCCTCTTTCGCAGCACCTCCCCCATCGTCTGGCAGCAAAATATTCTGCTCATAGATCTTCCCAACATCGGTCGCGTGCTCGTTGATACCGGCCTTAACGCCAGAGTTCCAAACCCTCTATTTGCTGGCACAGGTTTGCTGATGCGCAACCTCCGAGCAATCCACGTGAGTCCTGATTCTATCGACGTCGTTCTCCTCACTCACGGCCATCCAGACCATGTTGCAGGACTTGTTGACGACGATGGAAACCGCGTTTTCCGCCATGCCACCGTGTACGTCGGAGAAATTGAGCATGATTTCTGGACCGCCGATCCGTTCATCAATCCTAGTTCGCGAGTGCCTAACGCCACCTTAGGTACGCCATCACCCTCCCTTCATCATCCTCTCTCCACCACCTTATAGCCTAACCACGCCGCCACTGTCTTCCGTAATGCACACCGAAACAGAAAACATCAGTGGCATTTACAGACGCTCGTTATCTGCCTACGAACCAGACGTAGTGCTCGTCGCCAACGCTACATCCCCTCTTCCAGGCGTCACCTTTTTGTTGTACCCGGGCCACACGCCGGGTCATTCCGTCATCCAGATCGACGTAGGCGGTGACAGAAAGCTTATGTGTGTTGGAGATGCCTGGTTCTCTCAACCAGACCAAGTCCGCAATCCAGAGTGGGTACGTCCAGTAGAAACAGACGGCTTGCAGGGTTTTCAAAGTCGCGTCGCTCTCATGCGTAACCTCTCCAATTCGGCGGACTTGGTTCTTGCCTACCACGAGGAGTTCCCGGGTCTGGGACACATCGTGCGCTCCACTTCCGGTTTTGACTGGGTTGCCGCCGTTGACCGTAATCACGACGTCGTACGTTCTCAGTGCTGATCTCGTCGCCTTAAGATGAACAGCTCTTGAGCTCAATGTTGCCGCACACAGTCTCACGTGCTGCTCCGCCAAAACGTGAGGTGAGAAACAACTGGTCGTGACGTACTTCGGTCAAAGCACGACCCGTCACATGGGTGGTGCCATAGTCGCGGTGTGGTAGGATTGATGAAAAGTTTGGAAAGGAAACGGTATAGTCGGTTTTAGGCAGCGAACTTGCTTTCGGATCGATGACAAAGCCAGAATCGCGACTGTCTCTAGAGGGAGGAAAAGTGCTGCGTTCTTATCCTGATACGGAAGGCGGCGTCCGACCTGCCAAGACATCTGCTGCACTGAGATCTACCACCCAGCAACCTACAGTGCAACAATAAATCCTCTTCTGCTGTCCTAGAAATACCATTACATACTTTAAAGCCGATAGCTCGTGTGTAATGGTTAACAGAGAAGAGTTTGTCCAGCTCAGTGCTGAGAATGATATATTTTCGAGGAGGAAATAAAGTGCTCTACTGGCAATCTATGTTACGTTGAAAAGGATAACGAACATCTGTGCTGGATGGAATCGATACATCCCAGTCGTATCGTACAGGTGTTTCACGTCTTTACTCATCAACACTCGGGGGTACCGTTGTATCTGTCAAGTTTGGTGCCAGAATTCTATGCGAAACGTTCCTCTTAGAATGTAAACGGTAGCTTTGGTAGCCTTGTTCTTGATCTCTCCCCTGCACTAAGCCCCAAACTACGTCTTGGGTCCGCGTTGGGCGTGTATCCGGGTTAGAGGAGCAACTTACGGCAGAGGATAAGGATTAGAAGACGAGCCCGGTATCCATTCCTCATAGATGTTCTTCTGATGTTCAGTAATTTATCGAACTACTGTATATAGTCTGCCATTCCATTATTCATGAAGACGATCGTCACAATCCAATCCGGACTGGTGTCTCGCTCTGCGAAGCGCACCGGCACATCAAGGTCGTTTTATATGGGATCTTCGAAGTAGTCGCCGGTCAAAAATTGGCTCAAAAATTATCCACTTCTGCAAGTAGGGAAGGACTCAGGATGTCGTGAAACTCGTCCAGGTTCAAGAGCTGAAGTTGAAACTGTCGTAGCTCATCTATCTATAGCACGCCGAGGCGGGATAACTGGCGGGAAGCGCCAGCACCCCTACTTTGCAAGCTACACGTTAACACTTTCCTATTGTAGGTTTAACAAGAATTTCGGGTAGATATGTTGGGAAATGTCCGAGACGTGTTGATGAGTGTATCGATCCTCCTGCTGATGCGAATCAGCTGGACGCATATTGGATACGCAACTGACTCTGCTCAAAAGCTTGGCTTTCATGGCAAAGACAAGGTTCTGAGGGAGTTAGTACATCGAAGTTTTGAATCAGGCTTCGTCTGCTAGCAAGAAACAATAACATACATTCTGGCAGTCTTCTTCCGTTTCAAATGGGGGCAACCATTTCGATAAATGTCCTCACTCGTTTTCGAACCACCGCCACATGTCGCTTTGTGCTACAAAGGGTACAAAAGGGATATCGAATATTCCTCTTCTATTCTTTTGTTTGCGCAATGATCCAGTCCTCTTTCCCGCACTCAATCGCGTCATGATTATTCCGGAAGGAAGTGGAAGCCTAAGATAATTCAGACGTCCCCGTCATAGTCGTTTCTCAGAAGATCCACAAATGCTTCGGAGACGTTTTCGTGTTCCTCTTTTGCTCTCATGAATGGGATCCAATACAAGAAGCACTCAAGCAGCACCAATGAGAATAATGATCTGATATCGATGTAGAAATGAGAGCTTTTCTCGCCAACAGGTACTTCTCGTTTGGTATCGTAGCAGTCAGCAAGGCTGAGTTCCAAGTCAATGCTCAGAATTATCTTCAGAATCTGATCGAGACTTTTTCCTTCGTTGAAAGCACGATATCCTTCCCCCAACGCAGCCCTCCCCGGTCTACGCAGTAAAATAAAAATACCAAGGCGACGGGCTTTTGGGCTCGAGAGCATCATCCAAGTGGTGCCGTTCTCACTTGTCTTCACAGAAGTAATTTGAGAACAATCGTAACCAACTTCTGCACAATTCGACCAAAGGCTCTGAATGTCATGGACATACCCGTCGCCTTTGTACGTGCTATTATCAATGGTGATGCGCCCGTACGAGATCATTCTAGACGGCGAAAGGCATGAATACTTCTGGTACTCCTGTGAGTATACTGCAGGAACATACTGAACAGCAGTCCAGCCGTGTCTCGCCTTCCATGTACGACTGCAGAATTCGGCCTCGGCGAGTACGAAGTCACGCTTTTCTCGAGAGGTTCCGTTGAAGCAAAGATGAGGGGCAAGAGGTTGGGCTACCCGATAAAGTACAGGTGTCGCAAAGGGCGGATACCGAAGTTGCTTTCCAAGACCATGATTCCAGAAAGCAAATCGTACTACAATGGCTACAACGGCGATGTACATGTCGCGATCTCCAAGAATAGCCCTCACTGTGGAGGGCAGCTGCCTGAGTCTTCTTCCGCTGATCGTTTGAAGCAGTTTTACCTCGATGCGCGACGGCTTATAGAGACGTCTCATGACGAGGATCATAATGATGGTAAGTAGCAGCTTTATGAGCTCAGGGAAAGCGAATTGGAGAAACAGGAAAGGAGCGCTGCCTCGCATTTCAAAATAGAAGACATGGTGAGGCACTTCGTTCACCATTGTGTGAACTTGGGAACGAGAGCTGAACGAAGGTGAAGAGGTATAGGTTTGAAGGAGCTGATTTTGTGCGGAAAGGGTTCCGAGTGAAGATTGAAAGATATCGCTTGTAGTCTCATGAAGTAGGCTTGTACGCCATTCGTTTATTGCGGTGCAGAGCATGAGCGCTACTAGCGCGGCAGCAATGTGAGCGATGTACCGTTGTAACTCTATGCCGGTATGATGAAGTCATTGCTGAGTGGGTAGTTGTGACGCGAGGAGAATACAGTGTGAAGGTAGGCCCAGTGGGAGATTGCAAAGAGTATGGTTTGTGTGGGCGCCATCACAAAACGGTGACGCAGGGGGGCCAAACATAGCAATAAAGTAGCCTAGAAAAAGTGTCCTCGTAGCCGAAAGCCCCGTAGAGATGAAAATGATACAGAGAAAGCACGACCAAATGGAAGTGCAGAGACCGAAATGACAACCTGCTAAGTAAATATGAAAACAAGAGAGCAAGAGTCTCAATCCCAAAAAAAACTTCAAAAAGTTTTGAAACGACGCGTGACCAAAGATTTATGTCAATGGTTACTAGTGTCTATCGGACCGGTGCGCTGACCTCATATGAGGTCATTTTGACCTCATATGAGGTCAGCGCAACGGCACGCAAAATTAAAAAGAAAATTGAAATCTGATCCGCATGGCCCCACATTTCAAATTTTGAACTTGAAACATGGCCTACCGGGTGGTCTTTCAACTATAAGTACTTGTAGAAGACGACCATTGAGCCATAACAGCAGCTCAGTGGTCGTCAGGTCACATGCGAGCAGCAAAACATGAGTTCGAACCTCGCTGAGTTTCATAAAACTCCAAAACTCCTTCGGGAGCTCGACTAATTCTAAATATCTTTAAACTCTCAGAACGTTTATAACACTCACTTGAACAGCAGAAAGAATACGGTGACATCTGTTAAAGGGGCAGTTTCGTAACAGAGTTTAAATAATCTAGCAAGTCTAAATAACGCGGATTGAATTAGTAGGGGGCTAAAGGTAAAATGAACTTATTGTAAACTTTTGCATTCAAACATAGATTTTTAATATAAAAAACGAAGGTTGACAAGGTTGTGGACATCTTCGTCAGCTTCTGAACTTCATTATACCGTGACACTCTTCAATGTGTTTCATAAAACAATCTCTATTAGTACCAGTGTGACATAAAAACACTTCTTTTTCCTTTCTGATATAGCAGCCAGAACATAAAAACTTGGACTTTGTATTACCTTTGCAGAAACTGCATCGTCCTTGATATAAAGCTTTTGTAATCTTGCCATCCTTGTTTTTTCTCCTTCTATTCGTCTGCATTAAATGCAAGCCAGTGCCTGCAAACATTGGCTTCTCATGATCATTTTCACATTCTTCCTCATCTCTGCTCATTAGACCTGTGGTATCCCATGTATTCTCAATTAGTTCATCAGCCAATTGGCAATAGAAGTGGTGCGGACTTTTCACGTTTCGGGTTCCATTTGCGGCTTTGTACAACTTCCAGGCGTCCACAATACAAATCGATAAAAGAGAGCAGTTCACTCGAAATGACCACTCTTTCACTTCAATTTTCTTCTCCAGATTCAGATCATCTTGTCTGCATCTGTTATGGCGATGGACCATTGAACAGTTTTTGTAATACTCTTCACACACTTCGGGAATTGCGACCTCCATTTCCACTTTCTTAGAAATATTTCCCTCCAGTCTCCACCTTTCTCGAATAATAGGACAGCCAGGACTAACCGTGCCAGAGGTTGATACGAAATACCTTCTTTCTCTGTCCATCCACATTACAGCCATTATATCATTATTGATAATGCTTCCTTTCGATAGCATAGATACAAAATCTCCCCTGTCTGATAAAGTAGTTTCGGAGAGATGTGTCATCGGATATTCACGAGTAGCATTTTTGACAACTCCAGTAAACCTTAAACCTTTTTCCAGTAATGCTTTCGCTGTACTGACAGACGCAAAAAAGGAATCCGCACATACCAACCGTCCTGATCCAAACCATGGTTGCACTAAGCGAAGTAAGACTGCCGTTCCATGGGCGTTATCAGAATCAAAAACTTGTTCCGGAATATTTGCACCCATATTGAGCTCAATGTTCAGCATTATGCCACTTCGTGCACAACATACGGCCTTCATTTCAAGACCATTTTCCGGCTTTCTGTCTAATGCCGTATAGTGCGGAAGCCCGACATCAATCCAATTACCGCCTAATCCGTACCATCGTGACATTCCCTCGTCAACACATAAGGCATGTGATGGCGTGACAAAAGACCGACGATGGTCATTGATTGCCTTCACAAAATCTGTTACGAAAGACCAACGCGCGATTCCCTGCTCTTCAGTCACACCATTTCCGCTGAAGCATATTGAACTTCTAAGCATTTCAAATCTGTTCCGTGACATCGCAAGACCAATATTTGGCTGAGGAATAAACTTAGAAAAAGGCTCGAGGCTCCAAAGATCCCGTCTGTTAGAGAACTCAATGCGAGTCATGAGGATAAGAATTCCAAAGAATTTGAGCAATTCTCCCCCTGAAGTCCTCCGAACGTCTTTGCTTTCTAACCGAACATTTGTTCTGTTCACTATGAACTGCAAATGCTGCATAGGGAACATCCAAAGAAAGAAATCTAATGAACTCATGTTTGGAGGAACGTGACGCGGTGAGATAAAATCTCCAGCTGGGCCAACCACTTTCCACTGATGCATTTGCATACAACCATTCAGAGGACTCAACGTAGTACAGGTTTCCCACACACGACCGTGAATCACAGTTGATTGGACAGGTGCTTTTTCGCTTAATGAACTTGTTTGCGGCTGCAAAACTTGCATCTGAGATGGTGTGACAAGAGCATCTTCCTCGATATTTTGCGTATTAATGGGTTCAACCTCGGTAATAGGCTCTTCTGCAGTATTCACGGCTTCGTCAACACCGGTACCTAGCTTGACACTAGATAGAGGTAGAGTTACTTCTTTTTCTCGGTTCGGTAGACGAAACTTCACAGTCGGAAAAGTGAGATTTCGATTGTTGATCTTACGTATGTCAACATTGAGGACAGAACCGTGTACCGTTGTTGACTTCCATAGAGATCCGTAATAACGTTTGCATTCAGCGTCATTTGTAACCAGACGAGCACGACTGTTGACAGTTGTTCCAACAGTTCTGCGAAGATCTGTGGACGGGGCCATTGTGTACTAATGTTGTTGACGATAGTGCTTGATGTGACAGCTACGACTGTTGGTGATGTGTTGTGCACATGGTTCAGCGCTGCCGGCGTAGAAGACATGATGAGAAGATCAAAGCGAAATAGTTTTTGGAAAAGTTTTAAGGTTTTGATAAAGTTCTAGAGTAATTAAGATTGACCTCATATGAGGTCATTTGACCTCATATGAGGTCGCTGGTCAGATAGACACTAGGAGTCACTATGAGTCACAAGGGTAAGAAGGGCCTTCGGCCCTAGCACTCTTTCCTGCAGTGGTGACGTCTGCATCTTGCCTGCAGGAAAGAGTGGTAGGGCCGCCCTACCACACTTTCTGCAGTTGTGATGTCTGCATCTTGCCTGCAGGAAAGAGTGATAGGGCCGGAGCTTGAGAGATCACAAACCTGAGAATCAAACGTTTTGGTTGTCCAAAACGTTTAATTATCATTGGCGCAAAAAGTTGGCGAACCAAAAGACTCAAAAAATGAACGTGAAGCACGATTTTCGGTTTTGGCGCAGTTTGCGCCAAAAAACGAAATCGTGCATTTTACTAATTTTTTAAGGGGTGCGAAGGTCGTTGTCGCACAAATCCTTAGTAAAGTTAGACAAACAAGTAGAAGCGGCCTTCGGCCGCAGGCAGCGCTGCGCGCCGCTCCATAATGCTGACTTTGGGGGATCTGCAGGCCGCTTATGCTCGCTAACGATCGCAAACGACCTGCAGACCCATGAGGGCCGCGGCGCCGAGAGTGAATATAGAATAGAGTAGCAATTGCGCGCGTGCGGGAATGTGATTGGCGGGCACTGCAGTTGCACAAGGGCTGTACAGTGAAATATAATTGGCCAGCACTGAAAAAATTACTGCAGTGCTAACCAATATACAGTGGGATCAGTAGCAGTGTTGTAATGCCCTCCTCTGAGCAGCAGCGGCAGTCAACAAACAGCAGCAGCCAATAAAGTTTTAGCTCTGCTGCTGCTGCTATTGGTGATGCTTCTGCTGCTGCTGCTGGTGCTGGTGGTTTGTTTTAATGACAGGGAGGCGTTGCGCCAAAAGAGTTTTATGCATGCGCTGAAGAGGGCGTGCAGTCGTGTTTATTAATACAACGCCTCCGTTTAATCAACATGTGCACTCTCATACGCTTGTAAATCTATAGAATGGAAAGACAAGTAAAAACGGCCTTCAGCCGTGGGCGGCGCTGCGCGCCGCTGAGTAACGGTGAATTTGGGGGATCTGCAGGCCGCCTATGCTCGCAAACGCTCGCAAACGACCTGCAGACCCATGAGGGCCGCAGCGCCGAGAGTGAATATAGAATAAAGTAGCAATTGAGGGCCTGCGCTATTGTGATTGGCGGGCACTGCAATTTTTGATGGAGAGTACAGTGGATTGTAATTGGCCGGCAATGCCAAAATGACTGCAGTGCCAACCACTGTGCAGTGGGATGGTTAGCAATGTTGTAGTGCCAGCCACTGAAGAGCAGTGGCAGTCAACATGCAGCAGCAGCCAATAAGCTTTGAGCTTTGCTGCTGCTGCTGCTGCTACTGCTGCTGAATTATTTGATTGGAAGGGAGGCGTTGCACTAAACGCCTTTTTGTGCTGCACTGAAGGGCGCTTGCAAGGAGATTGTTTTTGGAAACGCCTCCCATCAATCAACAACAGGCTCAATAAGACGTGTAAATCATTATAGTGGAGAGAGAAGAGGAAGCGGCCCTCGGCCACGGGCGGTGCTGCGCGCCGCGGTGGAGGAGTGATAAACAGCGGTGAGGAAAAAAGAGGGTGGAGAAAGCAAAATCAGAAAACCAAGTAGTTTAATTCAATAAATGAAGAACGCAAGAAATATGATTATGGTTGTGGAGGGATACAGAACTGAATGGCTTCAGGCAGCACTGAAATGGCGATGGCCACAGGCATTGGATGAATTGTGTGCGCATTCGCTGATGAAAGCTGCGGGTCATGCAGGAGCAGCACATGGTCGTTCCTTCGAATGCGCGACAATGCGACATACAGCTGACCGGCGCAGAAGAAGTTGGATCGCACATCCACAACCAAGCCATCCAACGTCTTTCCCTGTCCTTTTTGAACGGTAGCTGCAAACGCGAGACGAATGGGGAACTGCCTTTGAATCATGCGAATGTCTGCAGAAGAAAACTCGAAGTCGATACGATGCAGGAGCTGTCATTCCAGCACCTGTCCGTTTTCGTCGAATCGAGCCACCTGCATCGTAAACTGTTCGACAGACACGACTACGAACAGTTTTCCGTTGACCAAAGCGGGATGCAGCACGTTCCGAATGACCATACTTGGCACACCAATCTTCAAATCCAAGTTATGAGGTGGTACTCCAGTAGGTGCATACTGATATGCAAAGTCGGGAAGAATGGTACTGATGACATCGGGCTCTGAGTTCTGTACACAGTCATGTTGTACCTTCGTAGCTGACGGAAGAGTGAAGCGTTCACCAGGAAACAGATCCAGCGCTGCCGCATTTTGTTCATCGACCAACTGATTTGTGGAGGCAATGAGCATTTTGCTGAGATCCACATCCTCCTTGCGTCGTGTGGTGAGCCACTTCCACAGGAATTGGTTGGCGGTTTGCATGCCACCGGTAGATGTGAGTGGTAGTGGAGCGTTGTTGGATATTGTGTTTCGTGCAATGGAACGTAACAGCGACGCAAATGCCGGATCATCGGCTTGGCGTACTTGTTCGGTGAGGTACAGCACTTAAACCGAGCACAATGTCCACAGATCACTCTTCCACGGCAATTCGTTGAGAATGTTTGTGTACACTAGTCTCACATTTCCACTTGGCTCGGCCTCCATGTACACCTGCGGCACAACTGGAAGCAGCTGGGAGTAGTCGCCGGATAGAACGATGGTCAAGCCCCCAAACGGAGGCGGGTTTTCCATTCCACTGCAGCGAAGATCTTTGAGCAACGCATCCATGAGTTCGAAAAGCTTTCGTGAGAGCATGGAAGCCTCATCCAAGACGAGCAGTTGTATTTCGCGTAGCAGTTCTGCACGTTGAGATCGGGGACCGTACTTTGACAAAGTGGCTGTAGTGCTGCTTGTGCTGTCCCAATCAGCTACACCGAGTCCGAGCAGGCTATGTAAAGTGCGGCCACCTTCGTAAAACGAAGCTGCAATGCCTGTTGTAGCAGTCATTTCAGCGAGCATTCCTTCCGACTCAACGATATCACGAAGGAGGTTGAGCACGTATGTCTTTCCAGTTCCTGCGGATCCTTGCACAAAGAACACGTTTCCAGGAGTGCTTGTTCGCTCCTGCAGCGCCTGTCGTTGTTGCAATGCAGCAATGACGGTTTCAATGACTTGTCTTTGGCGAGGTTTTAAGGTGGCGTACCTTGACTGCAAGGTTGACGAATTTCGCACCACCCGCGCGTCTCGAGTTGTTGTAGCTCGATTCGCCTCAGTCAATGCTGCATGATCCTGCTGTAGGTGTTGGGAGAAGAAGTTGATCACGAAGCAGTCGTCCTACGTGCCGGTCTGAGATCTCCACCACACGTCAATACATTTCTTGCTTTCGTTGCTGCTCATCTCCTATATGTATGTCGCTACATAGTGCCTCCCAGTTTTCGACGGCCATTTTCTCTGGGTCTGCGCCTTGTTGGTATAGTATGACAACCAGACGTCGTAGCTCGGAGGGCGTGTTGTAGATCTGCACTGCTTCTTGAAATGTAATATCAAACTCGGATCCATCCGCAAGCAGCCCGCTTACAATTGCAGTTTCACGATATGTTCCATACTGCTCTCCGTTGAAAGTCCTTACGTCCTCATAAGAGCTCGAGCAGTGATTCATGAGCAGCAAGCGCAGAGCAAAGATCTCAATGTCCGGCGCAGGAATTGGTGGGAGAGATGGAGGCATAGGAGATGAAGTCGGTCGTGATTTGGGCCTGGAACGACTTGCCCCACCGACGCACGTGGGTGCAGGAGTAATTTCGTCCTCTTCCACGGCCGGAACAATGGGTCCTTGCACATGCACTCCGCTCTCATTTACTGGCATCTCATCTGGAGCGGGAGGAACTGGCAATCGTAGAGGTCGTCCAGCTCCTGGCCTTGCTCCGCGTGAGTTTGCCCTGGCCCCTCCCGAATTTGCTCTGGCGCCGCCAGAATTCACTCTGGCCCCTCCCGAGTTGGCTCTGGCGCCTCCAGAATTTGCCATGGCACCTCCCGACTTTGCCCGAGCACCTCCGGAATTCGCTCTGGCACCTCCGGGATTTGCTCTGGCACCTCCCGAATTTGCTCTGGCTCCTCCAGAACTTGCTCTGGCTCCTCCAGAGTTCGGTCTGGCTCCTCCAGAGTTCGGTCTGGCCCCACCAGAGTTTGGACGTAGACCCCCTCGCGTCATTTCAATTTACCAAAAAAAAACAATTCTACTTTTTTAAACCGGTAAAATATATGCCAGAGTTCCGGAATAGTTTCCAATTTAAAAAAACTTTGAAAGTGAAAAATAGTTGCAGTTTGTTGCGTTGCACCCACCGGGCCTAGTTGCATGAGCAATTAACAAAATTGGTGCAAGGCTTATATTTACCCGATGCAGTAGTCCGCAGCACAGGGACTCTCGACACAATCCTGTTGCATTATGACGGGCGGAGTGTGCCCAGCCGGTTTTCAAGCCATTTGATGTTTAACCCGCGTCCGGTTGTAAGGATTGGTCTGCCTTTACTCAAACACCGAACTGTGCTTTCCGGCCCAAGAGGTACGACACGGCGGCTGCTCCGGACCCTGCACAGCAAGCAGGTATTAGGTCCGGGAAACCCTCAGACTTCCTGATCGCCGTCAAACGACCAGTATACCACAGAGATGCACCTGACCTCTCCCAGATCCGTGGTACTTAGTGGGTTACTCTTGTGGCGACCTGCACACGAGCTTGGCCTTGCCTAGGTCCCAGGCCAGCAACCAGTGCCCAAAGTAGCAAAAGGTTACGACACTGCGCTATTGGCCAGCCTGAAATGGGATGCAAAATAGTGGTTAGGGTCAGCAAGCGAGATGCTTTTTGCAGTGGGCCTGTGCAGTATATGTGCTCTGTGCATTGTGTTGCACTGGTGCAGTGCAAAAAGGCAGCCACGTGTCGTGCAAGCCAACTACTGCTGAGTGGCTGGCACTACAGTCATTTACTGTAGTGCCAGTCACTGAGCAGCAGAGGCAGTCAACATGCAGCAGCATGCAGCAGCAACCAATAAGCTGTACGCTTTGCTGCTGCTGCCACCGAACTTTTTGATTGGCGGGGAGGCGTGAAAATTGCATCCACTGAAGGGGGCGTGCAAGGGGATTATTTGGCGCAACGCCTCCCGTCAATCAACAACACCCCCCTCATACATGTGTAAATCATTATAGTACGGGGTGGTGTTGAGATTCCCGGCTTCTGTTCAAACACTCTGGATGTGAAGCAATTTCTGCAGGCTACAAACTGCTGCACTAATCAGAGGCAGGGGCGAATAATCCTTACAGGGGTTAAAAAGTAGAAGCGGTCTTCGGCCGCGGCCGGCGCTGTGCGCCGCTGAATAGGGGTAGCTTTGGGGGATCTGCAGGCCGCTTATGCTCGCTAATGCTCGCAAATGGCCTGCAGATCAATGTGGGCCGCGGCGCCGAGAGTGAATATAGAATAGAGTAGCAATTGAGCGCCTGCGCGATTGTGATTGGCGGGCACTGCAGTTGTGCGTAGACAGTACAGTAGATTGTAATTGGCCGGCACTGCCAAAATGACTGCAGTGCCAGCCACTGTGCAGCGGTGTGGCTGGCACTGCTGCACTGCCAGCCACCTAGCAGCTGCGGCAGTCAACATGCAGCAGCAGCCACTGAACTCTGAGCTTTGCTGCTGCTGCCGCTGAATTTTTTCATTGGCGGGGAGGCGTGAAAATTGCATGCGCTGAAGGGGGCGTTCAAGGGGATTTTTTGGCGCAACGGCTCCCGTCAATCAACAACACCCCCCTCGTACATGTGTAAACCATTATAGCACGGGGTGGTGTTGAGACAAGTGGAAACAGCCTTCGGCCGTGAGCGGCACTGCGCGCCGCGTTGTTTTTGTAGCGTTGTGGATTTAGTAGCTTTCGGAGGCTCTCCGAGCACTTTGCTCGCTAGCGCTCGCAATAGCGCTCGTAGAACCACGGGGCGCCGCGGCCCGTAGAGTATGTGGAGCCTCAGGGGTTTTGTTTAGGTGCCTAAATTGACTGCAGTGCCAGCCAATGATGAGAAAGCGCGACAAGTAGCTTTGTGTAACTGGGTGGCACTGCATTCATTATGGGAGTGCCAGCCAGTAGGCAGGAAGCTTTGCTGCTGCTGCTGAATATTTTAAATGGTAGGGAGGCGTTGCGCCAAATGGGCGTTTTGCATGCGCGTAGAGGGGCATACAGGGCGGTTTATTGGCGCAACGCCTCCATTCAATCAAGAACCCCCCCCTCATAGAGGAACAAATCATTATAATGGAGAGATAAAGACGAGCTACTAATAGCACAATATGCTTTCAATCTGTACCGAATCTGGCCCTTTTCAGGAAAGTTTGCACGGCATGTCGCCTGCAAACAGCTTCTCTTTCAGCATTTCCGACCAGCAATAATCAGGTCTTTCAACTGACATCGTTATGCGATAAACGCTGTGGCGAGGCTCAAATACGAAACAAGCAGTTTTAGTACACATTTTTCGTCCCCATCCCAGGCTTTAACCGCGTCGATCGGTCTTAACGACGGCAGTTGCCAATCTTGAGTATGCAACTAGCGTCAAACGTCTAGCTAGATGCAAATAATGGTTGAATGGTTTACATAATGAATAAAAAAGGGTTGAAAAGTGAAGGTTTTGTGTCTGTATGTTAGTGGGTTGAGTCCAGACCGAAATCCAAGCGTCAAAGTGCCCTCTTGTAGCATCTGAAAGCACTCAGAACAACGAAGCAACGCATAACTACTTTTCACTTACTCATTTTTGCGTCTAGGTTACTCTATTGGCTTCTAACAGCATCTGGAGATGCATACTAACCAATAAAACTCCTTCTTATGATGCCAGCGTCACTTAAATACAGTAGCACTGCTAAGCCAGCGAAGCGAATAATGCTCTAGAAGCTGTCGGAACACTCTAAACGTGTGTTCCAGCAGTGCCGGAACATTCTACACGTTTCGCGACCAACAGTTTGCGATCGAGAAGCTACAGTTGGTACACTACCCAAACCATGTCGAACGTGGAAGCTCATTACTCCACGTATCGCTGGATACGCCCGAATCAGTGTCTTAGCGTACAGTTATGTAGCCCTGTGGTCTCATATTCCGCATCAGCTTTACATACCACACATTCTAATTGTGAATGGCTGTGCCAGCAATTCAGTGAAACGTGCACGTTTCACTAAACCTGACAGTCATATTATCAATAAAGCACCACTGGCGGCTTTGGCTAACAACATGTGTCAGTCAAGCCACCAGATATTACTCCCCGTTTTCCATGGTACATCACACCCTGGGTTTTCACCACGCTTCTCCCTCCGCTCTCTTCACCACCACGAACATAACTTTTTGTACACTCTGCGCTTGTCATCCCGGTCCCCGAATACTTGCGCTTTACATTGCCTCTGCATGCGCATCTTTCATCTTCACACATGTCCTGCGACAATGTATTTTTGTCTGCGTTGCGTTTGCACTACCTCATGAACCCGTGCTACATTGCTTACATTCCGCACAGTCTGCTGCTACATGCGGCATTACAACCTCGTGCAAATATTTGGCGTTGTGTTTCCTTGTTGTAGTTATCTTTTGTTTGAGCTCTTCTTTGCGCAGTACGGCGTTTCTATACCGTTTATTTGGAGTGGCAAACCCGAATCATAACTCAGTTGCAAAATTGGGAGAAAACTTCCCCCATTTTTGCAGGCCCCAAGTAGCCTCAAAATGAACCTAAAGTAGCCTCAGCGTGATAAAATTGGTAACCCTTCCGGAAACGCTGCGACGGACCCCAACCCGTCTCACTGGCAGTCAATATCTCGACTTCCATGTTTGAGGGAAACTTTCTCCCATTTCTGCAACCTAGAACTCCCTCTGATTTCAGGAAATGGGTGAAAATTAATCAAAAAAGGAGCTACTCGTGGAAATATTCTGACAAACCGTTTTTCCTCATACGCGTTCTTTCTTTCTTTTCTCTCTACCTCCTTTCTTCTTTTTGGCGCTCGCACACCACTGAAGGTGCAACCGAGGCCCTTTCTCTCGATCCCCGACACTAGTTACCCGCTCTTGCGCAACGTCTATTCCGCTCTGGCTGCGCCCAATCTCGCACATTACCGCCTTGGTTGTTGCCGCCACCTACAGCGTCGCACTATCAACACTGCTAGAATTCCTCAAACTTCCTCGGAAAGTGAATCGAGTGGGTACTTGAACTAATCCGAAGGGTATTAATAACACCGTATAACCGGTTCAGCTGGGTTGAGCTTAGCAGATTCTCGGAGAGCGGGTGTCTCATCGTTCAGCCCGGACTACGTCGTGGTTAGTGATAGCAGAGAAACTCTTGCCGAGCAAGCATCCGCAAGGAACTAGAGGAGGTTTACTGGTGAAAACACATCATCCACTGTTAGTAACCTCTCCTGGACGTTCCGTAAAAACGTGCGCACCTCGGTCTGGTTTGTGCAGAACTTTTCAAGTTGCAGCAAATCACAACTCACCAGGAGAGTCTAACCCGGAGTCAGAAGTCTGACCTATAGGGCCCTCGGAGATATCATGGTCTGCCAGTGTCCCTGCCAAGAAGAGTCCCTCGCCAGATAGGGGACCGGTGAAGATAATAAATCACTACTCTCCCCTCTCACAGCCAGTGTCCTAGTGATGTATGGGGATCGAGTTACAGATACAAGGCGCAGCATCCTCTTGCAAGGGAATGCCGACTACTTTAATTGGCGGATATACGTTCACGACTTGATGCAAGCCTCGCAAGTGCTCTTCGTGCTTATTCAAGAGCGACCCCTAGAGGGACAAAGTACCGCCCGAGCTGCTCGAAAGCGCTGGGACGATGCCGATAGGAAAGCACGTTCTATTATCGTGCAAACCTTAGGCACCGGACGCATCGTCGTTGTCTCCTACCTACTAGAACGAGAACATTGCACCTGACTAGAGGTATGGAAGAAGTTGTAATCGACATATAAGAAGGACAACATCCAGTCGAAGATGAACCTTCGTCTACTTCAAAAAGGTATGATATTCCATGATGGTGACGACATACCGAAGCACCTACACGACATGGAAACCATCTTCTTAGAGATTGCATGCTTATTAAATCGACTACTTGATCTTAAACGCACCGCTTGCCTACTGAGAACGCTCCCCGACTCTCTAATGGCGATTGATCTCCTAACTAACGCCAATAACACAAGGAACAAGATCAGGTCGTTTCCCTCGTACTTTCTGAAATGGACAGACGAAAGCATCGCAAGTCCGCAACTACCTCTGGGGCACAAGAGGTAACCTCGGACACATTCGCGCCGAATGCAGAGTTAAAAGACCGATTTACTGTGCAAAAAAACCGACATCCGAAACGCAGAAGAAATCGCTTCCCCAGGAGAAACAAGAACAGAAAGCAATGAAGAGCACGCCCCTGCAGAGAGTTGTCTGGGGATTCTAATATATTTCCCGGTTGCACCGGCGATTCATGTATGTTCATACATAGCTTTTTCCTAGACAGGTGGCGCCATTTGTGAGTTCCGGTTGGCCCAGCACGTCGGAAGTACATGTGTAGCATGAAATGATTGTGGCACTTTTGAGCAAGGATAGATAGGCGACGGATGGTAATGATACATCCATTTATTTATCCATTTGTTTAGTCAATACAGTAGGGAAGCTACACCACTTAGCGCGCCGGCCTCGCGACCGTCGCGTCAGTAGGCCTTCCTAAACAAGGCTTCCTCCTCTAAGGATCTTGGCTCGGACCTCTTGCGCCTTCAGCAGTACTCAAGTCCTCCTCGGAGGGATACCCCGTTTCCTGCAGACTGCTCAACCCCCTTGCTTTCCAAGTAACTTATCTTAGAGATATTACCCATTGTTTATGGTTTCGTTCGTGTATACGGTCTATTATTCGGCACTGCCCAACTCTCCGGACCAACTTCCGTGACTTCTTGTCGTTCCCCTATCTCAGCTTTTTTCCTTTGTTCCTCTTCACTTCCCCATTTATTTCGTGTAGCTCCCGCTATCCGCGGCTCATACCGATACTTTTCGTGTGTCTGCCACCATGTGAACATATTTTCCCTCGTTGGATTGGTACAATACAGTAGCTGGGTTCATCACCCTCCTTCCTGCGCTTGTCGCGACGGATGACCTCTGCTTACCACTGACTCCGTTGTGTCATCCCTGGAAGGGTTCTTCAACTTGTAGTAGAATATTACGTTCTTTGGTCAACTGGGGTAGTAGTCTAGTAGGGGGTAGTAGCGGCAGAGAGCCAACCACTGGGGTGACAATCCACTGGGTCTACTAGTGACGCGGGCACCAACTGGCAGCGAGGCGCGATGGGCGGGCGCTATCTCAAGTACCTACAGGTCGGGAGAATGGTAGCGATGGCTTGGAGGCCTTTGGAGTTCTACTGGCTGCATATGGCTGCAAGAAGACGGTGAGAATGCTTTTCTTTACACTTCAGAGATCGGCGGCACTCGAGCCAGCCTATATGGCTGGCGAGGCGCTCTGACCTCTGGACACTATCCTAACAAATTAAATAAAATTAGCTACATAATAAAACCTATGGCCACAGTGCCTTGGCACTCGCAATGTCCCCTCGTATCTCCTGCATAGGCACCCAGCTTAGACACGTGGAATATGATGGCCAGTATTGTTCTGACCTCTGCCAACCCAGCCCCATGGTTACCTCACCACTGCATCTGCCCAATGGTCATTCTCCTACAGAACTAAGTTGACGTCGTGAGAGGAAGATCCCGAATATCTTCGTGGTGTTTCCGTTGGCAGGCAGTACACTATAAGCAAGGACAATGGAACTCAAGCAGTCCTGAACGAATGCCAAACCGAAACAATAGCCAATGACATAACATTATCCAAGGTCCGAGAGGTTTTGCGGCAGTTGCTAAGACTTTGTCCTGCTTCTTTGATAGCAAAGTCAACATATGGCTCGAATTGGGTGCGACACATATCTTTGTCAACGTCAGTGTTCTCGGAATGCTAGATAGAGGTGCTAGATCGCAAGTTTCTTAGGCAAAAGCTCAAAATACTACGAAAATGATAGATTCTGCTAGTTTCCGGCGCTTGCCAAGTAAAAAAAAACCTTTTTTGGAATTCACACTTCCATATCTTACAGAGACCTGCCTCACCTGCACTGCGCATCGCTAGTTTCAAGTTTGGGGCAAGTCCATTCTCCACTAAAAGCTAGATACAGATCTCGAAATGGCGCTGGCCGCGCAGCAGCCAGCGCCATTTCGAGCCCCCAACCAAAACTACCATTTTTATTTCCATCTTTTGAATTTAAAACTTCATACTGCCCTAGTTTGACTTCCAACTCATCCTCAGGAACTCATCGGGGGAGCTCTCTCGGTTCTCATACACCCGACGCACCGCCCATCAGGTTCCAATACCGCCCATTCCGTCGTCCTAACAGCCTCAACGACACTCCTAAACATCACTAGCCTTCTTCTCCCTCTTCCCCCTTTCCATGCCTCCTCTTCAACAGACTCTTAACCTCCAATCCTTCTTCGTCCTTCTCCTCCAACCTCATTTTCACGCCCCCTCTACCTCCAGGAGTAACCGGAGACCCACTCCCGACAGCACCTCTCACCCCACCTTCCCCTCCACCTCCATACATCTTGTTCCGCATATCCTCGACTAGATGCACAGCCCTGTTTACCAGTAAAAGCCGCTTCTCCAACTCCAAAATCCATCCTCGCAACTCCTCATTCTCCTTCCACACCCTCCCCAGCTCCTCTCTCACACACACCACAACCCCATCGACGTGCTGCTCTGCCCACACCCCAGCCTCCCTCACCCTCCGGCGCAACTCAGCCACAACACCCATTGGCACTCCTTCCTCCGACGCACTCAGAACCATCCATCCCAACTCCACGACAATCTCCTCAATACACTCATCCAAACGCTCCTTAAGCCCTCCCTCAGCGCTCCTCAATAGTTCCTTCACATCGCAGCAGAACCCATCCATTCGTCTCCTTCCACCTCCCCCTACCCCTCCTCCTCGACCACCCTCGCCCGCACCTCCCTCCCCACCATCCCCTCCCATCATCGTCCCAACCCTAAGCTCACTGACCGAAAATTGCAAATAGTATTCATGGTGCTTGTGGATGTTCTCAAATGACATGAATCTTCAAGAGTCGTGAATGAATGTTCAAGAGTCGTGAATGAATTTTCAAAAGTCGATAATGAATTTCCCACCTCTTCACTTGAACCAACTTCGTCACTGCTTAAATGCACAGCTTATCATCTTCTCATTTGCTCACCCCTTGTCCTTCCCAACACAAAAAACAATATTTTGAACCTCTACACGATAATGCCTTCACCCTCTTCACTCTTCTTCATACATCAAGCACGCCACAATGCATTCATGTATGAAAAGAACCAGTACTTTCTATATCAACAGAATGGACAATCGCGGTATTTGGCTATAACAACGGGATCCTTCACACCTGTACAATCACCTTCAATTCTCATACATAATCCCATACTCAATTTTACATCCATTCGTGTTTCATATCAGCTGCCCCTTCATTCTCCCCTCCAATACACCCATCCCAAGTTTCTTCTCATACTTGTAGACCTTTTATTATGGAATATAACAAAGCGAAATCTTTGTAGACATCATCCCTTCATTATTACGCATCATTCGAATGAAGCCGCATAAAAAGTAATCCCCATCGTAGTAAACCTCTCCCACTCACTATAAACGTTCACTATAAACATTCATTATAAAGATCAAAAAGCAATCACCAGATTTAACAAACATATATCACTAGTTTACTTATCATTATCAATCGCTTTCATCTTCCTCACCTATCAGACCCTCTGCTCCTTTAGGAACCATTTCACCCTCATCGTCATCCTCCTGTTCATAATCTCCATCATTGTTCATTTCCGCTGGTTTCAGTATATTCTCATCGTCCTCCTCATCCGACGGGTTCTCACCTTCGGCTTCTTGCATAACTACATCTCTATCGTCAGCTTCATCTCCCCCCTCCTCTTCCCCTCCTCCCACCTCACATAAATCGCCACGGTCCTCTTCATCATTAAAAAAGGGAGGGCGAAAACCACTTTACCTATGCACCGCATCCGGAAGATTGTATCCCTCAGGTACAAAGTACATATGGTATCGCATACAATAGCCTTTCGCTAATCCATCATTGTACCCAGCCCCAGCATGAAATACATCCCCTCTTCCAATGAACAGAGAAAACGGTGGAACTCTGAACTTCCGAACCATCATAAAAGCCGAAAGCTCTTTCAAGTTACCCCGTGTCATTGTTAGAGTATGTGACCGTTCACAAACCCAAATCATGAACTCATCCGATCCCGATGCCATTGCAATATACCCCGGGTTCACATTTCTCATCCTGTCATTCTCCGTCAAACCCCTGAAATCCGTGTGTAGCACCTGCCTCCGACAATCCTCTCCAGTACAAAGAATACGGCCACCCATGTGAGGGGCATACATCGTTCCACCTTCACAAAACCCGAGAGCCGCTGCAATCTGACCGAGCCTTGCATCCAACATGGCTCTCTTTCGAGCAAGAACAGCACCATTTTCAAGCTCCTCAATTCTGTCCGCAATCCCTCGTTTGGTTGTGATGAAACGCCCCACCGCCTTGATACCATTCTTAACATCCTTTACCCCTCCTTCATTGATGATCATATTCCAGAAAACACGATTCGCTTCGTTCGTGAGATCCGGTTGCGAAACAAAGTCGCGTTCGAAGAAGTCCATCAGTTCTCCTATCACATCTTCGTCCATTCGCAGTCTCCTCTTCGAAGCCTCACTCGCCATGCCTTCATCTGTCCCGAAATTCTCCAGCACACAAAACCCTCTCTCCGACAGCCCCACTCTCTTCTTCGCGAAGTAAACACAAGCCAAGTCCTCTCTCTCTAAAGCGGCCATCCATAACGCTTCCTCTTCATTCGATGCCGTTCCTGATGACGGCATCTTCACGCCCAGCACTGCAAGTGTCGTAGTACCCATCTCTTTGTGCATGTTGCGCGATGCACGCCAGTACAGAGCATGATGAACCATTCGGAAGTCATCAGGTGATAGGCACTCTGCCCGATGGTGCTTCCTCAGATTTATCCTCTGCATCCATGTATGAGAATGCTTCACTGCATTTCCGCTTGCAGGCCACTCACTCGGCAACGAGTATACCAGGTCCACTCAAGACATGTCCGCTCCCATAGCCAGCTCTCCTGGCGTACGTAAGCCAGCTGGACGCTTGTCAGGATTCTTCTCGCCAAAGCTGCCTGAAGTTTGCTGCTTCTCTGCCTCGTCTTCCTCATCATCCACAAAGTTCTCCTGAGCTTCATCCTCGCTTGACTCGAGCACAATGATCTCCTGTGATGTCAACCACCTCTTCAAATCTCTCCCTTCCATACTACGCAGCACCTCCACCACCTTCTTTGAGGTACCAAAGCCAGGTCGCTTCACACCAGGTGCAGTCGGCTTACGATTCGATCGTCTCTGCCTCTTCACCGGTGGCTCAAAATCAACTGACTCTTCATCTTCATCTTCGTCCAGGATCTCCACTTTACGCTTCTTTGGTATTCGCTTACTTCTTCGAGCCTCCTGGTCAGCGTTTGGAGGCTCCTGAGCAGCTTCCTCATTCAAACCAAGCAACGCAATCACGTCTACATCGGCCGCAGAGGGAGCAGCAGCAGTAGCATCCTGTCCCTGCATGCCCTGCAAAGCGCTGGACAACGTCCTACGAACCTCTTTCACCTTATTACTCACTCTGAACTCCAGTGAACTGCGTTTCCCTTTCGAATACCACTTCCCCAGACGAGGTATGATATACTTTGACACAGTGTGGTCAGAATAGCCGATGGTAACCGTGGTATTCATCACTTCCTGTACATTCTTTTTCTCCTTCATGGACCTCCCCAGCTCACTGCAAATGTCATACGTTCTAGAAGCGCAGTCGAAGAAGTACTTTCGGAAATCCTCAAACGGTCCCATCTTCACAGTGGCCGCCGACCTCACTCCAACATGTGCCTGTACACATTGGATAGTAAAACAAAACTTATCCCCTGACATTCCAAGCAGAACACCACTAGAAACATGAGTGATTCTAATTTGAGGCGTCTCCTGCCACACCACATCAAAGAACTCTAACAGACCGGGATTACGCGCAAACTTCAGAGCAAGAGCAGAATGGCAATTGAAATGACGTATCTTGCCTTCTTTCCCCTTCGTCTCACTGCTCCACAACACCCCCGTGATTTGGCTTGGTTTAAGCTTCGACAATTCATACCCATCCTGCTCTACGCCATTACGAATAAACGAAACAGCAGTGTGAATCTTATCTGCGAAGGACATCACCAGAACATTGGAGCTCAAACCATTCAACGTCTTCCCCAGCCACAACACCTCATTCAATGTCATTCTCCGGCCGTCGTTCCGTTCCAAAGCGTGACGTTCAAACCAGCATTAATCCGTGCCCATCTCGCACCATCCTGCTCGAGGCCCAGTAGAACAATCAGTCGATGGAAGCCGTCCACCAAAACCACAGGAACAATCAAACGCCCACTCGCATCAATAGCGTCACGAACCGGCACATCCTCCAACCGGGCCACCGCAATCGACCCAAGAGAAGGGAGCCATCCAAATTTCCTCAGTTTGTTCGAAGTATCTCGAAGATGTTTGTCATTCTTCGAACGAACCATATTCTTCGGAAATCGAATGTTGTGGATATCGATTAGGCAATTGTGCTAGTCATAATCCTCTCGATTGATGTCTAGGACCCCCAAACTGTCATCTACCTCTTCTGAAGGAACAGCATCACCGTCATCATATAAAACCCTCTCCTTCGGATCAAGATCGTTCTTGGAGAGTACAGGCACCTCTATGACGTCATCATCGGAGCTTGCTCCGACTTCAGGGCCTCCTCGGTTTCCAGAGCCGCCCGCGAGAGCACCTGATGTTCCTCCACCGCTCTGACGGGTTTTCACCGGAGCCTCTCCACCGCTCTCAAGGCTCTTCACCGGCGCTTTGGTCACCAAAATGCTTGATGGTGTACCAGCAACAGCGGGAAGGCGCTTGACTTGTCTTGCAGTGGTCCTGGAAGCTGTACGTCTGTGGACATTCTTCAAATTTGCTCCTGACTGCGGTGGAACCGACTCATTCCCCTCTCCGCCTTCATTTTTGACACTCATCATTGCAGTGTCCCATGCATATAAACCCGCTGAAACTATCTCCTTCAAAGTTGCGGGCGGTTCCTCGGGACCCCCAAAAACATAAAGGTACTTCTCATTTTGGTATGACGAAATATTTGTCTTAAAGATAACTCCCCAGTCCTCTCCAGGTCTCTGCGTAGAGGACAGGGGATGGTTATGTAGAGAACGACAGAGTCTCGTCCCCGGCCCCACCAGCAACCCCCACACCGCGCAATTTCGCCTCTCCTACATTCACCTTTGCATCATTACTTCCAACTCGTACGAACAGATTGACCTCCGCATCGCCCTTAAGCACCTGACCCGTATTGCCCCCAATTGATGGCTCAGGGTGGCTGGCAGTTCGGGTGGCGCCCCGGTTCTTCGCTTTGCCTCGCCTGGTCGGCATGTCGATAACACGTCTCTTCGGCGAAACAGGCTTCCACGGAGTCCGTTTCCGTGATGGCGCGTTTATCTTATTCCCAGTGCAATCCATGGCTGAGTACTTCAAAGGTCGCGCTTGCGTTTTCTTGGCACCCGCTGACGTCGAATGCTCCCTTGATCACGTATGCTTGGTTCCAAAGAGATGGACGTAAGAACTATATATCGTTTTCAAGACGTTTCATGACATCCATTGTCGTCAACGTAGCATCTCAGCAATTCCCCTCCCAATTAGTTGCATTGCAAAAAGAATTTGATAATTTTTTGGTCGAGGACCATGATCCGAGGTGTCGTGGTCCTCCATCGCGAACATGATGGAGTGCCAGGACGCGAAATTTTAATTAAGATTCATGCCTGGCGCTCCATCGTGTTCGCGATGGAGCACCATGCCACCTCGGACCACGGTCCTCGACCCAAAATGAAGAGAATCATAATCCGTGGCAACCAAGTCAAAAGCGACTTGCGCATTCTTCGCAACCGCATTCGTTGCGTCGGTTTGGGCGATTGAACACTTCTCTTGAACCCGAAGAACAACTTTTTCTTGTTAAACAAAGCACCGGAGTGGTCGTCTCCAACAGTGTTACCCCTTTCCTTTGAAGCCCCCGTGATCACGCCTGCTTGGTTCCAAAGAGATGGACGTAAGCACTATATATCGTTTTCAAGACGTTTCGTGACATCCATCCGTCGTCATCGTAGCATCCCTGCAATTCCCCTCCCAATTACTTGCATTGCAAAAAAACTTTGATAATTTTTTGGTCGAGGACCATGGTCCGAGGTGTCGCGGTGCTCCATCGCGAACACGATGGAGCGCCAGGCATGAATTTTAATTAAACGTTCGCGTCCTGGGGCCCCATCGTGTTCGCGATGGAGCACCATGACACCTCGGACCACGGTCCTCGACCCAAAACGAAGAGATACATAATCCGAAGGAAACAGGTTCATTCAAGATGAACGGAACCGGAGAAGAGCTTATTGATGCTTATCTTGCAGTTCGTGATAACTACGCAGCGACGAGGCAAAATGTGGATGAGCCGAGAAGTTTAAGCACACCGACTTTGTGGAGTTCGCGGTACAAAGTTGCAACGTTCATGACTCTGCCAAGAAAATGTTTCTCACTCTCATCGGACCGGATTAAATCTCGTATTCGGACTCCGAGCTCCATAACATGTCTTTCAGAGGCCCTCCACGTCAACTCTATCTTATGGCAAGAGTGGTGCACGTAAAGGACCGTGAAGAAGACAGGCGTGTAAGGGACTTTTGGGAGGTTTATTGTAAAAGGGAAGGGCTTAAAGGAATTCCCCGTAACGTGTTGCTATCCCTCTTTTGCAAGTCCCGTGTTCTGGGAGCAACCAAGAAATCTTCCGCTTTCCACACGGATCCTTGCACCGACTTTGAAATGGTCACTGGGTTGTCTATGGTGCAACAGATTGCCGTGGATAAGAAAGGAAGTGGTAGGAAGAGGAAAAGGGCATGGCAGCTAAGAAGTTCTCTAAAGTGAGTTTGTCGGACATGACACAGAGTCAGAGAGTCGGGTATGGTGTGCAGCTGGTGACCAGGGCTTGGGATTGTTTCGCCCAATTTCTCGGGTTTCCCAACGTTGAGGTTATGATCTTGCCTTACATTCGACTCGACTATATCAGTGTAGTCTTCACCGATATCGCACAACGCTCCATAGGCTTCCAACACAAAGATTGTTCCAAACAGTTTGTGGAGGAGAAGAACGTCACCACCGTAGAAGAAAACGTTACCAAATGGGCATGGAATCTGCCGGACCCAGTGGATACAGCGCTTAGCCTTTGTGCCAAAGAATACCTTGGTGACCTTTCTAATGTGGTGGTACAAGAGAAACTGTTCGACATCTCTGCTCCCAGCAAATGCGATGCCCTCAAGAGGTTCATCATCACGAGAACGAGACTTTTCCCTCTGCGGTTTGAGAGCTTTAGTGAATCTCTTGTCACTACGGTTCAAGAGGCCATTAAGCCTCTGAAGCTCATTGCATTGCATGGAAGCAATGTCAAAGTTCATCAAGCTGTGAAACCAGAGCCCGCAGAAGACGTTGAGATCATTATAGAGCCGGTAGAAACTGGTACGGCTGGTGGTGGTAACGAACGTGCTGAGCGTGTGGAAGGTGGTGATCAGGGTGAGTTGGAAGAAGTGGAAGATATAGAGATGGTAGAGGATGCGGAACGTGGTACTGCGGAACGTGGTACTACACCAAAGGCCACTGAAGGACTGCAGACAACAGCTTTGTCGCAGAACTTATCGTATGATGTCGAAGGCACGGGGATTCGTGCACCACCGTACCCTACGACTTTGGATGATGCGATAGCTTACACGTATTGTGAGAAGGAGATGTCCCGCAACTTCCGTTTCCACAACTGCAAGTTCGAAAATCTCATCGAAGTTGACGACAACAAGTCTGGCGAAAGCGAGGTATCTATTGAAGGAAGGGTACAGTTCCTGCTTTCCGATCCACCATATGGGACTCGTTCTGAGCGTCGTTTGGAGAACAGCGAACACGATATTATGACAGAGTAGGGCATGAGCAGGTCAGCGAGGAGGTCGTCAAAGCTTCTACGTCCTGGTGGACATATTATACAGTTGTGCTCATGGGATCAGGTACCGTTGTGGCGGGATGTGCTACGGAAAGTTACCTACATGGATGACTCTGATACGATGCGTTACTCCTTTTTCGTCGACGAGCAGCCCCTCCATTTCGTACGGTCTTTAGGTAATACGACGGGTAACGTTGGGAGAAGAAGTTGTCGGTTGCACCAGACGACAGAATACGCTGTACATGATGTTCGTTCTGGAGTTCCTTATGCACAACAGCACCGGGTGGTCAACTATGAGAACTTCAATTATGTTGCTTCACGATACCCAGCGTATCATGCAATCATGGATCAGGTGCCGCCGATGTCAAATAGTGAGATGCTCATGTGGTCTGTGAAAAACCCGGATGGGAAGTATACGAGGAAGAGGGTGCGACCGGAACAGAAGTGTAGGGCACGGTTGAAAGAGCTGATTTGCAGGTTAAGTCAGCCAGGAGACCTCGTGGTCGACATTTTTGCCGGAACGTTCTCGACAGCGATGGCGTACATGGAACTGCCCAAGCATCGGAAGTTTGTGGGGTGTGAACTGGACAAAGCTTGCTTTGAACACGCCAGGCATGCCACTATTGTTCGCTTCGCTTCCATAATACGGGAATGACACACGGATATTGAGAAGAGCCAGAAGCTTCGAAAGATGGCCCATTGTGTTTCCTCTGCATTCCCAATGGGAAGAAGCAGGCACACCGTGTTATGGAGGGCTGTCGACGGATTTCCACCGTACCAAATTCTTCCCCCACACCTTGTCGACTTTCTCTCCACTTTGTGGCAAAATGAAATTCTAGGGAAGTTGGGAAGGAAGAAAGCTATAGATGGATGGCCGAAGGAGCTGCAGGGAAGAATGAATCTGGAGAACATGAAGTCTCTATTGGCAATGGAGGCTGTGCAATATGGGTTGCGAGTGGGCAAGTTTACTATTCGTCACGAAAAGGCTGGTGTTGGAGTGTTTGCAACTCGTCGAATTGCTGCAGGTGAGGTAGTGTGCTATTTCTAGGGACATTTGTTTATCATGATCTTTCGAATTGGAAAGAAGTGTACAAGATCTACGGGGAGGGAGTCATGGGTGTGACGAAGGATCGCTTCCGGAAGTATGCAGTGGAGATAGAAGTCTACGGTCAACAGTTCCAATCACTTCCGCATCGAAAACAGCTGACGAATTGGCATGGAAAACAACCAAACCCCATTTTATGGGTGGTTCCTGGCCCTTTTTGTATTGCGGGGTATATCAACGATCCAAAGTACGTGGAACGGGATAAAAAATTAGATGCCATGGTGGATGGCCTCTTGAAATAAAGGGAGGCTAATGTGCGAATGAAACGGACACCGGGAGTGGGACGAACACCAGGGGGAATAACGGACTACAAACTTATTCAGATGGTGGCTACAGCCCACATAAAGCAAGGAGAGGAACTCTTCGCCAGATAGGGTGATGTTTCTGACTAACAAACCCATTTGAATGTGGAGGATGGAATGATAGTCATTGATTAGTTCTTTGTTATAAACCTTTCTCCACAGCTTGGCTAAAGGATGTCGTTTATTATGTGAACGGATGTATAGTACTAACTTAGGACAATATTACTTTTCAGTAGGGATAGGAGATACAAAGCGATATAGATGTGACACAGAAACGTCCATTTTCGGTACCACTGAGGATTGTATTTTCAAGATTTCACAAAAAGCAAAGATTTTTGTGCGCATCGGGTGGCAAGATTTTCCCAGAAAACACACGACGTGCGCCAACCCAGAGCGTCACCAGCCACTTGCGCAAGAGTTTTGACTCCAAGAATCGCGCCGAAGGGAAAGAAGCAAGGCCCAGGAAGGGGTAGTGCGGCGAGTGCGGCTAAGACGCGGCGAAAGGCTATTGAGGAGCGAACCACGAGTGGAACGAAAGCGAAATCATGTGTTCCCAGGAGTGGAATATCGGGGAGGTGGTGAGGAGAAGGTGCTTCGAAGAGAGGGGGAAGAGGTGGGGCAAAGAAGGTCGGATCCCAGCGCACGACGAGTGAGAATTTGAAGGCTGATGCCCATGCAAATATAGCAGGCGGGAGAGATTCGGTTCGGGGACAGCGATCTATGCCTGGGTCGGGTGGTAGAGTGGAGGGTAAAAAAGGGTTGGTTGTTCGGAGAACGGAAGAGGTAACAGATCAGGGAGGGTTGAAAGGAAATGCGCCGGTCGAAGACCGAACTAAGGATGAAGATATGCCCGGAAGGAAACAAATAGAAGAGGCAGGTGGGCTGAAGAGAGGTGGGGCCCCAAGTGGAAACCGAGATGTAGGAGAGGTAAATGTCTCTTTGGTACTCAGTGATGGGGACGAAGAGGATCACATTGTGAAGGAGAGATGGACGAGAGATATGATAAACGAAGGAGTGGGACGCCGCTCTAATTTAAAGGAAACGCGAGAAGTGGAAGAAGTGGTCAGAGCGACGGATGGAATACAGGAAGCATCGAAAAGCGGAGACCGTACAAGCACACTCGTGCAGACGCAAAAGGTCCAAATGGCTGAAAACTTGGAAAGTGATAGAGGAAGCAGAACGCCACAGACTCTGGAAGGCATGCGAGAGAGAAAATGAATTGTTCATCGGTCGCCAAGTGAACCTGCTGACGAGCGAAGCCTGCCTGTCAATGTTTTTGGAGATGCAGGAATTGACGACATCGGTATGATTTCTTGGTCTTCGTTAGTTGAGAGGGTCAATATATTGAGGGCAGAACTCGGACAGATCAAAGGGGACCACTGCAGCCTAAAGATGTCGCTGAAGCTGACCCAAGAGGAACTGAAGTGTATGAGAGAAGAGATGAGCGAGAAGAATATATTGATAGATAGCTTACGGGAATGGATGAAGGTGGGAAAAGGGGAGAGAAAGGGATCTGGAGGTGAAAATGGCTTGAGAGAGCGTAGGAAGTACGTAGTTGATGTGCAAGAGAGTTTTTATGGGTTTGCCAGGGTAATATATGATAGGTTGTTGTACTATGCGAAGGTGGAGGTATCGGAGTTTTGTTTTACTTCGGAGGGTGTGGAAAGAAACTGGAAGAATCGATGCAAAGTATTGGGGAAGGGAAGAGAGTGGAGTGTGTTTGTCGTCGGTGGAAAGGAAATTATGCCTCGATGTCCGTTTGAGATCGCGTCTCAGATGAAGTCGTACACGCCTTCGTCGCAAGGAGGAAGTAATGACCAATTGAAGTACTTGGTTGGCGTTGAGATTGAGGGGGAGAGATGGCAGTCGATTAGTGATGCGGGTAGGAAGGATCAATGCGTGCGGGAGGTTGTTGCGGACAGGTGTTTGAGGCCACATATGAAGCAGAATTTGAGTGATGTGATTGGAATTCGGAAGCGTGCGGCACCGGACAAAATGCTTTCGTTGCTTAGATATGACTTGATCGCCAGACGTGTGAGACCACGAGAGGGGATGGGGCTAGACATTGAGTTGAAAAAGCAGTTAGAAGAAGCAAATACGTAGTTCAAGGGGGATGGGGAGGCAAAGAGCGGTAGTTTATGTTCTTGGAGGATGAGAACAATCGAGGATCTTACGTATTCTGGATTTCAGGTTGCTGGCCGGCTGAGGGAGTTTAGTGAAGAGGACATGTACTTCAAGAATGGGGCTGCGGTGGAAGTGTTGGAAGAACTCATGGGATATGAGGTGGGGACGGAAAGGGAGGGAAAGATGGAGTACGTTGATGGGACAGTGATGCATTTGGCTCGTTTGGATGCGTGGATTGGATTTGTTTTGACAGCAATAGACACAGACATGGGGCTTGGAGGAAAACGGCAGTTGTTACTTTCTAGTTGTACGGGAAGTATCTTCGGTTTGCTGCGGAGAAAATACTTGGGGTGGCGTGGGAGAGGGTGAGAGAACTACATCATGAAGAATTGGAGAATGAAAGTTGCGATGACGGTGACCCGCGTTTTATAGCTAGGAATGAGAGTAGAGAAGCGAAGGTAGCGCTGTGGATACCTCCGAAACGGAAGATTGCGGAGATGGCGCGCTGAATGAGGGCAATTCTTGTTTCGCGTGGGATTTTGGAGGACGAATGTGGGATGGAGCATCCGTCGTCGGGGGAGGAAGAGGGGGAGAAGATAGTTGGGAGGTATCCAAGTAGGGTGAGGTTTTGGGAGACACACTTTCGGTGGAATGCGTCGGAGATGTTGAGAAGGGTGATGTGAAGGGGGTAGGAGGTGATGGAGGAGCCTTTGAGTGAGGTTACAGACGTATCGGAGTATAACTGGACGAGACCGACGAATGATTCCATACCGGTTGTTTCGGGGGTGTGCCAGACGATATCATTGATGTGGCACTGCGTGATGGCCTGTTTAAAGACAGGAACGACTTTGTTTCAGAAGGCTGCGGCCATAGGATGGGCGAAGGCGGGGGTTGAAGAAGAGTAAGGTGAAGATTGGGAAACGCGTTGTAAGAAGATGTTGTTGAAGTGTGCGAGAGCGATGTGTTGCTTCAGGACGTCTATGGTGCCTTTTTGGAAGAGAGTTGCGGAGAAGGAGTTGTGCTCGTCGGAGATTGTGAGAGGGAGAAAACTGGTGGAGTTGATACGCCCCTTGACGAGGTGTTCTTGGAGTGCGAGGCACTGCTTTGCGGAGGAGATGGATTTCTGGAAGGATGACCTGGAGACGTCTGGGTGGTTGAGAAGGGAGATGAGTTCGTCGGCTTTGTGTGTGCTGGAAGAGGAAGCGATGGAGGAGATGCAGAGGACGATTTGCTCGAAATGGGGGTTGTTGAGGAGAGGGCAGGGGGATTGGGACGAGGTATGGGGAGGTGGGTTTGAGGAGGAGACTGAACAGAGGGCGTGACTTGCCATGTGGTGTGCGTCTTGTGTTTTGAGGGAAAGGGAGGCCTGTTGCATGTGATAGGGTTCATCTTCGGCGAGGGGGACGTGGTCGGAGGGGCGGTGTGAGGGAGTGGGAGGAGGAATGATGGAGAGGTTTGGAACGGATTTTCGTCGCTTGGTCCTTGGAGGGAACTGGACGGGAGCGTTGGCGGAGGAGGAAGAGCGTTTGTCGGGGGTGAGTCGATGAGGGCACTTGCGTTGGTGACTCTGGAGAGAGAACGCGGTGCGGCCATAGAAGGTACAACGGGGATGGCAACAGGGTATCATGGCGTGGAAAGGAGAACGGAGAACGGGATGCTTGGAAACAGAAAAGGGAGGGTGGTGGCGGAGTGGGATATCGGGGAGCGTAATATTATGGCGCACGTAGATGAGGTGGTGCACGTGATGCAGAGCGTCTTTTCGCAGGGCGTGGGGTAGAGCATGCGATGCAGGGAGCAGGTCGGGCAACGGGGGATAGAAAGCCAAAGCTATTTGGTTATGTAGACGCTATGTATCTATTCTATCTATTCTATTTTGCTATTTGAAAGGGCACTCGCTCAGGAACAGTAAGATTTGGATTCCATGTGCACCTGAGAGGGTAGGTATTAGCGGAGTCTGGCGCTAGTTTTACTTCCAAAGAAACTGGGAAATGTGTAGTATACTGCTAGTCTTTTTTCCCAAGCAAACTAGCTCTGTGCTATGTATGGAATTATTTTTAGAAATTTGATTCATTCAAAATTGGGTTTGAAGAGTCGTTATTCGTTCATTTTAATTCTTTGCCTTTTGAATGCCAAACTAGTATAACGAGAACACCGACGATGTCATGTAGTCCACGTCCATGTACTGGGAGGGTCGTTTGAAATATCTTTCCAGCAGGGAAGACGTCAGACATCTACGCAGTCTTACCTTTCGAATCAAAACCTGTCACTCTCCACGGAGATGTATGTGAAGTGCTTGTACAGTTGGATTGATGCGAACATGCCTGAACTCAAAGAGTTTCTATGCAGCTTCAACCGCGCCCACCACTCTCGCTCTCATATACGCCCTGATCTCATGTTGAAGCATGTCGCTCTGTGCACCTGATTGGATTTCCTTTCGACTTGATACAACGAAATCTTGTTCTTTGGCACTCTTGAAAGCCCCATTCATCAGGTATGTTACAGTGCTGCCACCTTGGGTTCTTTCAACACAGATGTGAGCCCTGTACTTCATTTTGAGATCTGGATTGTACGGAACCACTTTCAAACCTTCTGTCCTTCTTCATCTGGTAGGTCACTCGGTTTGTGTACTCATTTATCGTTTTTTCAGCCATAATTTCTTGTCGATCATACCAAAAGTGGCAACTTCCGTCAGAGATCCGACCACGGCAATATGGAGAGTGTCTTTGCATATTCAATTTCTTGACCAATTTTTGGAGTTCATGCTCTTCAGGCGAGTCACCCCGAGGCAGTTCGGCTTTGATCAAAGTGTCAATGATCTCAGGATCTTCAATTACACCCCCCTCCCACCAAAGAGGAATGTGATCATGTAGAGTATTTCTCTCCTGGAACTCAACTTTAGCGGCACTCCCAATGCAGTTCAAGCCAAAGAGCTGTTCTGAATTATTCTGTAGATTATTCATGATTGAATTTCCATGCTGGTTGTACACTCTTTCAATAAGATCTGGCCTATCAAAGGACGGCTTCTGTCTCACGGAAAAAAATGCTCCAGTTTTGTCATTGTCCATACTAAGCCCTTTCATCTCTTCCCGCCATAATTTCATTGTGAATGTGACGAAAAGCGTCGGGGAGCCCAGTCGAACGACCATTGCTTGCACATCCAGTCGTTTTTTTCTCCAGTACGCCAGAGAGTTTTTGTGATTACCTGGAAGGAAGAGTTTACCGGGAGGGCCAATCTCATCTGTTCCGGTATGGGTTCCAGCCCGCAGCTCACTTTCTTCAACCATTCTCATCTGTTCTGTTTCCAGGTAGCGAAGTCTCAAGTCTGCAATGTTTGCGCTAGAACGAAGCAACCATTGCTGAAGAAGAGTTCCAGGGTTCAGCAGCACATTATAGGTGTACAGTCTTCGCTTATAGTGTTTTGCCCATATTAGGCTCCTGTCGTCTCGGTTTTTTGCATCCCTTGATGAAATACATGTTTCTGTATCATACGGGGCATGAATCTCACCGTAAGCGTAGAGCAGTAGTAAAGCCCCTTTCTCAGCCTTCATTGAATCAAGCTTTAAACGCTGGTATTTGACAACTCGACATCGAAGATTTCCGTTTGACATGTGATGGGATTCTTTTCCCCCTACCAGCTGGGAAACTGGGGCTTCCGACCCGAAAAGTCTACTTGGCTCTACGACGAAAGCTCTCATTGCAAGAGGTCTGCCTCGGCTGTCTTCTGGTACGGATGCTGCACCGGAGCTCACCTCGATTCGGCCTTCATGGGTACCTTGATAATTCCGGACAACTATTCCTTCATGGACAGCGTCTGCAGACCTGTCCAGAGTAGACTCGCCCACGTTTGATCTCCTCCGAACAACTTTGTCTGGTTTGAACAAAACATTCTATATCTCTGTAGGACAATATCTGGTCTTGGTTGCAAGAGATCGTATAATTTTGGAACCAAGTATCGAATATTCGGTTTAGACACCATTCTTCTCGTGAAAGAAGAAGAATAATCACGTGAGTTAAGACTGGGAGGACCTTCCGATCACAAATATTTGTAGCGCATGTCCTGGCCTGGAGCAGAAAGAGACAAATTGCCTTGAAATCGAAGAAATGACGGACCTCCACTCTGAACGTGCTTCATACACATGAATGTGATAACGATTGCAAATAACACATTTAAGTGTGTTGATAGCGTTTGAAAAGAACGTAAGCGATATATGTCTTCAAGTTGAGAATTGATATGCACTCGTCTGAAAGAAACTCCAAGCGATCTGGAGCTTTTATATCCATAGCATGTTCCTTCAGTCTCTGCAGTAAGCATAACTGCACCATAATACTTGCACATAAGAATACGAAGCATGCACCCCAAATCTTTGAGAAGACATCAAGTTGCTCGATGGCTCTTTGCACCGCACGTCCCACAACACACTGGAAGTGTGCCAGTGATTAATTGGTAATCCGGATATGAAGAGCTCGGACGTGCGAGACCTTGAAGAATGTTTTCTGCCGTTGCATCCAAGAGATATTTTGCTCCATAGTGAATGCCTTAATGAGGTCTCCCAGCGAACTGCATAACCATCCTATCTCGTTCCTTTTGAATGCCGGAAGAATGAGAGGAGTTCAAGTAAATCTTTCAGGGTTATGAAGTTCCATAAAATTTTGGAGAAGCTCAGTTCTAGTTCCTAAGAACGCCTGCGCAAGTTCATCGGTTATGTCTCTATGATGCACGGGCTATATATTTTCTCTTGAACGACGGCCTGCTCCTGACCGGCGTCCACCACGTCGTGATGGCGGTCGATGCGAAGAAGAACTCATGTCGGACTGTGGGAACCGGAGAGAGATTGAAAGATTTGGTGATCACCTTTCGATGGAACATGTACCTTCTCCGCCCTTTAAGTAGAGAACTGGTGTTGGACATTAGTTTCCCGCATGAAATATTATACTTATTTTCTTCATTGTCTCATGATGTTCCTGACACCAGCAGTACATTGATAATTTACATTCGTATTACTTTACTAAGTACATATGCATTGCATTCTTATTCAGTATTGGTTTCAGGCGTTAATAAATATCGAGTACGAATTTACCTACCTATGAAACGTATAGTTGATTCCTATTCTTGTTTTAGGGTTCGGCGTTTGTATAACTGTTGGGGCAACGTATGCACTAAATAGATTAAAACTATTTTTTTTTAGAAGGGCATACGTTTGCAGTACTGCGCAGCCTACGTATGCACTAAATAGATTACAACTATTTTTTTAGAAGGGTATGCGTTTGCCGTACTGTGCAGCCTACGTATGCACTACGTAAACTATAACTATTTTGGTTAGAAGGGTATACGTAGGTTGTACTGCACGTTATTTATTTTGTTGTTTGAATAGGATAAGTTTCTATTTTGCCTATTGTCTAATTTGCTGACGATTGTGTACTTAAGCTAGAATGTACTCTAAACTTGCAGAAAACTTTTCTCCAAGCAACCACCTAGGACTTATTTCACTCTACTTCTTCGTTTCAATTATCGTCTAAAGCCATGGCCGATATGTCTCAAACAGAGGTTCGCTACCTACAACTATGACGTTTGCGCGACCATATGGAAGCTATTCTACCGCACTTGTGCACATTATTGGAAAAATTGTGCATAATACAGGCTGCATTGAAGCATATTGATGTGCACCGTGGCAATTTGAATTGGTTTTTTTGCAAGACATTTTGAGCTCCGTTGGCCCGAAGATCGACACCGAGTATAGGGAATTGGGAGACTACCGCCTGATTAGACGCAGCAAGGATTTGCCTGTTCGTTGGCCTTCAGAGATACACATGTGTGAGACGAGTTCGACGGGGCTGATAGAAGTTGAAGCTGTCGAGAGTGACAGATCTTACACGTGCTTGACCGATTCGCACCAGTGGCAAATCGTTTGACTACCATTGGCTAGTCGTTTGCAGGGAAATAAATGTGTGTTTATTGATGAATTGTAAGGGGTCAACTTGCTCGTTGTCAGAACAATCCTTAGGTAGGTTAGACAAGTGAAAACGGCCTTCGGCCGTGGGCGGCGCTGCGCGCCGCGTGGTTTTTGTAGCTTTGTGTATTTCGTATTGTTTGGAGGCTCTCCGAGCACTTTCCTCGCTTGCGCTCGCGAAAGCGCTCGTAGAACCACGGGGCGCCGCGGCGCCTAGAGTATGTGGAGCCATTAGGGTTTGTGTTTAGGTATCTAAGTTGACTGCAGTGCCAGCCAATGATGAGAAAGCACGACACGTTGCTTTGTGTAACTGGGTGGCACTGCAGTCATTATGGGAGTGCCAGCCAGTAAGCAGGAAGCTTTGCTGCTGCTGCTGCTGCTGCTGAATTTTTTAAATGGTAGAGAGGCGTTGCGCCAAATGGGCGATTTGCATGCGCAAATGGGGGCGTGCAAAGCGAATTTGTGGCGCAACGCCTCCCGTCAGTCAACAACACCCCCCTCATACATGTGTAAATCATTAAGAGTGGGGTGTTGAGACAAGTAGAAACGGCCTTCGGCCGTGGGCGGCGCTGCGTGCCGCGTTGTTTTTGTAGCTTTGTGTATTCAGTAGCGTTCGGAGGCTCTCCGAGCACGTTGCTCGCTTGCGCTCGCAAGAGCGCCCGTAGAACCACGGGGCGCCGCGGCGCCTAGAGTATGTGGAGCCGTTACGGTTTTTGTTTAGGTGGCTAAATTGACTGCAGTGCCAGCCAATGATGAGAAAGCGCCACACGTTGCTTTGTGTAACTGGATGGCACTGCAGTCATTACGGGAGTGCGAGCCAGTAAGCAGGAAGCTTTGCTGCTGCTGCTGCTGCTGAAGTTTTTAAATGGTAGGGAGGCGTTGCGCCAAATGGGCGATTTGCATGCGCAAATGGGGGCGTGCAAAGCGAATTTGTGGCGCAACGCCTCCCGTCAGTCAACAACACCCCCCTCATACATGTGTAAATCATTAAGAGTGGGGTGTTGAGACAAGTAGAAACGGCCTTCGGCCGTGGGCGGCGCTGCGTGCCGCGTTGTTTTTGTAGCTTTGTGTATTCAGTAGCGTTCGGAGGCTCTCCGAGCACGTTGCTCGCTTGCACTCGCAAGAGCGCCCGTAGAACCACGGGGCGCCGCGGCGCCTAGAGTATGTGGAGCCGTTACGGTTTTTGTTTAGGTGGCTAAATTGACTGCAGTGCCAGCCAATGATGAGAAAGCGCCACACGTTGCTTTGTGTAACTGGATGGCACTGCAGTCATTACGGGAGTGCGAGCCAGTAAGCAGGAAGCTTTGCTGCTGCTGCTGCTGCTGAAGTTTTTAAATGGTAGGGAGGCGTTGCGCCAAATGGGCGATTTGCATCGGCAAACGGGGGCGTGCAAGACGAATTTGTGGCGCAACGCCTCCATTCAATCAAAAACACCCCCCTCATAGAGGAACAAATACTTATAATGGAGAGACAAGTGGAAACGGCCTTCGGCCGTGGGCGGCGCTGCGCGCCGCGTTGGTTTTGTAGCTTTGTGTATTTAGTAGCGTTCGGAGGCTCTCCGAGCACTTTGCTCGCTTGCGCTCGCAATAGCGCTCATAGAACCACGGAGCACCGCGGGGCTGAGAGTATGTGGAGCCGTAGGTGTTTGTGTTTAGGTGCTAAAATTGACTGCAGTGCCAGCCAATGATGAGAAAGCGCGACACGTTGCTTTTTGTAACTGGGTGGCACTGCAGTCATTATGGGAGTGCCAACCAGTAAGCAGGAAGCTTTGCTGCTGCTGCTGCTGCTGAATTTTTTAAGTGGTAGGGAGTCGTTGCGCCAAATGGCAGTTTTGCAAGCGCGTATAGGGGCATACAGGGCGGTTTATTGGCGCACCGCCTCCCGTCAATCAAAAACACCCCCCTCATACATGTGTAAATCATTAAGAGTGGGGTGTTGAGATTGAAAAGCTATGGTGTCGTCTAACCATATTCGTTGCGTGCTTTTCTTGGAAGAAGGATTTCTAAAAACGATACTGACTTTACTTGCCGGGAAATGGTTAGAAATTACATGTTTGTAGAATGCTGACAAAATAGCTACAATTAAGTAAAATACTTCTTATTTGTCTTTTAGAATACTGTGCACTTCTTTATGATGCTTTATCTACTACACATTGTTGCCACTGTTTTATTGTGTATGTCAATAAAAGTGTCTCTAAGTACGCATTTAAAAACGAAAAGAATGGTTTAATCTCGAAATACCGACTCCCCGTAAAACATCGAAAGAAAAACAATATCCAAAACCGCAAAAGAGCAATAATTGGGCCTTAAAATGTTGTGGCGATACCTATGGCTCAACACAATAAACATTTTCATTCTCGAGTTCAAGCATTCGTGTTTAGCCCGTTGCCGAGTGAAAACATGCCTAGATTGTGGCGCAATATCACCTTTGTTCAAACAAACATCATCTTGATACCTTTGAGCACAAAAAACTCTTTTATTTTCAATTAATCTCTGCTTAAGGTCTTGTCTGAAAATCCAAAGGTCTGTATGACAACCGCAGGGAAAAGGTCCAGTAGCGATCGAAATATCAATTTCGTTCCGAATTTCAGCTGATTTAAATTTCTGTGAGTACCACTTCTTTCTAAAATACTGTGGTTCATTAATCGCAAAATCCACTCCGTCAATAGAAATGTAGACCCAAGGCATTTCCGATTCGAATAAAATGCAATTGCTCAATTCCCTCTTGGAAAAAAATGGTTAGTACACACAAATGTATAAGAAAAAGTAGAAAGGTCTCAATGCTTACTATACGTAAATTGGATATTGCTTCTATAATCTTTCATGCCCATTTTTGAAAGGGTTTTCATCTGCTCCTACAATCTTTGCGTGTACATGCTCACAAGAGTATTGCTTCAAAAAACGGAAGGCCCCAAAGAAGATGTTTTAGCTTTACTGTCCCATCTACAACTGGCACAATATCTTTCCAAATCTTGCTGCAAATTAACGGTGAAGCCCCAAGAAAAGATCGATAGGTGCGCTGTAATACACAAGAGCTTTTAGTAGAAAAGTTTGGAATGATGGCTTCTGCTTCAAGAACGAAGTCAAAGCCTGAAAAGAAGGTTATATTCGACATAGTACAGAGAACAAGAAGATTTGCAACTGTTTCTTCTCAAAAGGAAGGCAATACTTTGAGACTATTGCTTTTTATTTTTTTTGTCAAAGATCTACAATTTTAGATCTACTCCCTGATGATTGTACAATGCGTTAAAAATCTTACTTACAGCGAAGATAATCATTTCTCTGTGTAATTTATATATGTTTCCCAAACAAAATTTGAATTGAAAGTCATTTGCCTTACTAAATCGAATCTGTTACCATATACGTGGCCTTATACACAGCTTACTGTTTACCTTGGTACAAATGCGAACAATTCAAAATATCAGGAAAGTATGGACATAACAGCCCGACTATGTATTTATTCACTGTCAAGAATAGTGTGACATAATTCGATATCACAAGTTCAAAACTTACAAACCCCTACATTAGAAAATTTGATAATAGTCGTAGTTGACTTCGCCCTGTAGCACCTTAACGCTGTTCGAGGTGTTCTACAACACACTTTGCCCACCTAGTTTCCCAAAGTGGTGGTCATAACACTACCAGACGCGTACGGCTTTCAGAAACGGGCCGACATGGTTGCCGCAGTAATCCCTACAACATAGCAGATTAACTTTGGAAAATGAGTTCTACAATTTCTTATTCTGCACTGCAAAAGAGCAGCAATATTTCTATAAAACAGAAATATTTCTTGTCTTTTTCTTTGTTACGAAGTAAACTGGTGCCAAATAATATGATTCAAACTGCGTCTTCTTAAAAAGTATATAGAACTAAACTGCTTTGGTGAAGATGAGGAGAGTTGAATGATATTGTCCATAGATAGAGCAAGGATAATTTCTATACAAACAGAAATGTTGCAAAAAAGAGTCGCAATGTTCACGAGTAAATAGTAAACTTGGTGTGAACTTGTACTAAACAGATTTAAAATACGTATCACACTTTCCTCTACTGACGACAGCGTTACTGTGCCCGGTAAGTCAGTAACTTGTGACGTCAAATACATGAATGTGAATTGCATGAGTCATAAACTTACGTATGTCATCGAGGCAACAATGAATTGTAGTCAACTGAGATATCCGTACTATTGATGTGCTAAGCTGTAAAAAAAATTATTTCTTAGTGTAGATAGCTTCTGTAACTCTGGCGAATGTCGGAGAACGACATGGTGTATAAATTACAAGCTTCTCAAGTGTTTTATGCTATTTGATTGGCAAACTCGTATCGCCTATCATGGTTCTTTGTGCAATCACGAAGATGCAGACCCCCGCTTAGCAAAGCATTCAAGAGCCGTTAAATTACTAACCGCAATGTTTAAGAACAACGAACTCACCGAAACAGAGATTCCAGCAGTCGTATGGAATTCCCATGAAGCATTTCGCGCCCACCGTTTGCCTGCCGTTTGGGAAGTAGTTTAGGCAGGTTAAATGCAAGTTTCTGGAAACACAGTAAGGTATAATTTTATTTCAGCCACTGCTTCTGAACATTTACAAGATGCTGACACACTTTGTACGCCTAAGACCACCTTAACTTAAACGCGGTCTACAGTAGATCCAGTAGCATTCACGGAGATGCGCACGATGATTCCAATTCTATCGATGATAACGAGCTTGAAGCTGTTGGGAAAGATCTAACGTCAGATGAAGAACAAGATCAAGATAAAAGCGGATGTTTTGATATATCTTTTCATCCGTTTTATCTCATTTCTGAGTGGCAGGAACCTCACACTACGAATAAGCGGTGTATTGCTCGGTTCATTTGCCATCTGGCGTACGAAAAGAAGATTTTGCTTCACAAGTAATTGATTCTGGTCAATATTTAGAACTTGTTACTAATTGGCCAACAGCTTTGAAAAACGTGCATCATCCTCACTTGAAGTATTTGCGGACTGGAAATCATAGTTTCTATAGTTCTTTTCATCCTGAGTACATGGGATTTGAGTCTACGTTGAAGCGACGTCGTTCAAATCAAACCAGTGAGGTAACCTCTACTTTTCGGATAAAATTGCCGACAGTAGTGGAGACAGCTTTACAGTAATACAATTTATCTTGGGCTGACGAAACAAGGATAGTTTACATTCGTCTCAAAGCTCATGCTGAGCAATATTCTAACCTTGGTAAGCATCTTCAAGACTTTGAACTGTTAGAAGAGTAAAATCTGTAATTCATTCGCTGAAAAACTATTGAATCAGAAATAACCGCGAAATGTTTTAAAACATATCTAGTTTTTGTTTATATTGCGCTATGTCCTTTGATTTATGTTTGTGTGAGTACACCATGGGTCTTCCTTTTTTTGTGGTATAGTACTTGTAGGCAATTCTTATATTGCGTATTGGCGAACTGTTAAATATTTGAGCAAAGGAACCCTTTCAGAAGATATCTACCATTTCTTTTTTAAAATATATTGATACCAGTTTGAACTACTTTTTAATTGTTGATGAGAGCAATAGAGAATCGAACGTAATCAATATTAGGTCGAAGACTATTATTATCAACAATATCTTTGCAAACACGACAAGAATGCAAATTCCCACATCTCCTGGGGAAAGACAAAGGGGCGAGGAATAAATGGGAGGGGCAACAAGTGGGCGGCGGAGCGAACACGTGGAGGAGGTAACAAGCGAAAACGGGTGTGTGCACTCAGTGCAGTGGACTCTGTGCAGTCGTTGCATGAGTATAACTGTGCTGTACAATTGTCCGTTAGCAGATCATACATCCAATTTTATCTGCGGCTATATTGACGCTGGACGCATTTTATTCGTGCGGCAGTGAGGGCAACGTGTCCAACTGGCATGATTGCCCCTTTCAATGCTTGAAAATCGAAACGCAGAGTATCATAGGGCCCTCATTGTTCAAAATCTGTGCCCCCTAAAAATATCTAAGAAACCCAACCTCTAAACCACCTGCACCAGGTGGGTACATATGGGGTTCAGAAAACTTACCCCTAAATACACCTAGGAAACTGAAAGATTCACGACCCACAAAAGAGGGTACAGGACGCCAAAAAATATACCGGTTTTGAGAGGTAGAATTAGAGAGAGTTGCATTGCAATTCTCTCAATTGCAATATACCGGTTTTGAGAGGTAGAATGAGAGAGAGTTGCATTGCAATTCTCTCAATTGCAATGCAACTCTGAATTGAGATTGCATTGGGTACTTTTCTTCAACTAAGCTTACAAATAATTAAAAGAGAGAGTCTATAAAGGGGCGGCTGGCGGTGCAGTCTGTGCCTTCTGCCAGACACACACTTCGTCTCATGGTCGCATCGCTCAACCATCCCTCGACCGCAACGCCGAAACCGATCCCTGTCTCGAATCCCCCCCCTCTTTCTTACCCCCCTGACTGCCACTCCGAAGCTTTCTCTCCCTACATCAACCACGTACCCCTCCCCTGATCGTAGCCCCGCAAAGCACCCCTCATTTACTTCAACTGCTCCAGAGACTGCGGAATTCATTCCGGCACCTCAGGTCTACAGGGTATACTTGGTCGTTACTACAACTTTAAAGGAAATCTGGTTTATTCGCTTTCTCTTCTTTGGACAAACGCATGCACTGTGGACGATACTATCCGTTATTTCGTTCCAGCAACTCACTGTTGGCTGTTTCTTTACATTGACAAACGACACGTCGTGAACCAATATTGGAGTCACACACTGCACTACAGCGACGGAAAACAGGGTAACGAGTCAACAACTACTCAGCTTTCACCCCCTACTGCAAGAAAGTTTATCTTTTCCAAAGACGTTTGTGTCTGCAACCCCCGCCATTACAAAATCTTCATTTACTTGGAAATTCAACCTCCATTTTCGTGTTATCAACCTAAGGCCGAACAGCTCGCAAGCTGAGTACCAAGACGAGAATGGATTGGGCACTTGAATTAATCGTCAGGATTTGATATCACACCGGATAACCGGCTGAGCTGGGGTGTGCTCTGTCTGCCTTTGGTGACAAGGTATGTCGTCGTTCGGCCCGAACTGCTCAATAAGCCTCTTTCCTTACTAACCAACAAAGCGGTGCTCCAGTATTGCAAAGAACTAGAAGGGGTCAACTGGTGAAAACTTATCTTCAGTTAGCAACCTGCCTTGGACGTTCCATAGAGACTAAACACATCTCGCTCTTTTTTAAGCAGAGCTTGGCAGGCTGCAGAATGTCGTGACTCACCGGGAGAGAGTAACCCGGGTCCAGAGGCCAATCCTCTAGGGTAACGGAGGTAGTTTCTCCTGTCAGTGCGACCGAACAAAAGAAAACTCCAAAAAGGAACCTCGCTAGCTAGAAGTCGAGCTGTCTATCAAAAGAAACCTCGCTAAACAGAGGTCATCACTCTCCTTTCACTCTTAACCCAAAAACATGAGTGGAAGTAGAGAACAAGGCAAGAGAACAATCCCACGCCTTAAGGGGTCCGCGGACTATTACAAATGGAGAATATATGTTCGAGACATAAGGAATGCTGACCAAATTCTCTTTGTATTAACGGATGCCTGCCCATTGGAAAGTTAGAGCTCTGCCCAAGCTCGCCGCTGATTTGACAACGCGGATAGAAAATCAAGATCACATATTATGCAGAACCTTGGTATTCAGCCAATTGTTGCCGTGGAAGAACTTCTTGAAAGACCACAATGTTCCACATTAAACGTTTGGACCAAGCTTGAGACTACTTACAAAAAGGACAAAATTCAAACGAAAAAGAATCTTCGACAACGTCTCAACATTCTTGTGTTCAAGGATGACGGGAACATTCTCGAACATCTCCAAGATATGTAAACAATATTCCTTGAGCTTGCTCGTCTCGGAGATCCAATAAACGACAAGGATCCAACAGCGTTCTTATTGCGAACCTTACCAGACTCATTAATGGCAATCACATTACTGGCAGATGCCATTTTCATGGAGCATGGCCAGGTGGTCTCGTTGATAAGATCTCAAATGTATCGCCGCAAACACCATGATTCCACTAGTACCATCATACCGGTGGTATACAAAGTGGTTCCCAATACCCCCATATGGTCGCGTGGAAGTCCAAAACTGCAATCCTAAAGCCGCGTCGGAGATCCACAACGGTTTGCTGCTGGGATTGCGGATAACCATTCCCTATCAGATCTGACTGTCGTTGGAGAAAACAATCCAAACCAAACGAGGATTACCGGAAACGATCTTCAAATTGAATGCGTAATAGCAACTTATGATCGAAGGAATGAGACTCCAACGGAAAAAAATTCCAGCAAGCCCAACCCCGATAGACAGAATACCGAACCTCTTGGGTTGGCTGCTATAACACATCCACAACTATCTGCTCACGAACATGAGGCAGTTACATGGCTGGAATGCGACGCCAGTCATGTTTTTGTTAACGATAGAGCCCTCTTCTGGGATTATAAAGCCGTGGAGAATCAATCAGTGGGTACATACGACAGAGACTCTGAGATAAGGGGGACAGGAACTATCATGCTTCTTTTGGGAGATTGAATCTCTTTACCTGCAAAACACACTCCATCATTTGATTGCGATCTCGTCTCTCTATCATTACTTCCAGATTATGCTACTGTCACATTCAGTTGGGATAATACCTTTACCGTGTTTATCATAAAGGGTTCTCGAAACCAAGCACTGCTCCACCAATGCACAGCGAAGAACGGACTTTATCCACTACCAAACCTAATCCCTCCGCTTCACGCTCAGGCCAGTTTTATAGCATTTAAAGATACAGCCAAAGACTGGCACGAAAAACTAGATATCTTGGAAAAGACCGAATACTCTCCACCGTCCACCAGTTTAACGGTGTACCCGATCTCTCGCAATCCGATGTTCAAAGCATCCATTGCACACCAACCCTAGAAGCAGGACCGAGACGAGCTCCACTAGAACGATTGTCATCCTTAGCAACTTCCCCACTGGAGCTCACGCATACAGACCTAACTGGTCCCATCACCCCACCGTCATTACAAGGATCAAAGTACATGCAGGTACTCTTTGATGACGCCCCAAGAGCATCGTCGATTTAATTCCTATCGACTAAATCACAGTTCTTCGTCTCCATAAAGTGGTACAAGGCTCTCGCTGAAAAGGAACAGCCAAGGAACCGTCTTTATTGCGTTCGCCTTGACGGAGCGGGTGAGAATAAAGCGAAGGAATTCGTCACTTATGCATTGAAAAACGGAATAATCTTTGAATAAACACCACCTTAAGCCCAAGACTCGAACGACGCAGCTGAAGAAATCATCCAACATTTGTGGAAGACGGCTCGAACATTTCTCTACACATCCAAACTACCTCTACAGATTTGGGAAGAAGCCATAACGCATGCAAATTAGATACAGAACCGCCTACCAAAGTCCAGAATCGGCATGAAGGTCCCTTACACGGAATGGTTTGGTAATAAGCCCAAGTTCTCCACTCTACTAAAGCTTGGACAAGAAATTCATGCGTATATCTATCGATCTGATACTGCACCGAACAAGGACTTACTACCTCGATCTGTGAAGGGACACTTCGCTGGAATGCAAAGCACTCAGACGACATACAGAGTTTACATCCCATCCATCGAGAAGGTGATCATGGTCAGGCAAGAAGATTTCACGGTATCAAAGGACTCTCCACCATCCATCAACACGCTACTTGACTTCTCGTCCTTGAGCCGGACAGAAGCTGAGAATTGGCTCGATGAAAAAGTAGAAGAGTACCATGACGCCGCTTTTTTGCACTGCGTAGTTGCACTGCTTAGTTGCACACTCTCGCTCGAAAGATGAAAACGACTCCTTTAAGGTACCGAATAGCTTAGAGGAAGCAAGAAATATTACAGAATGGGCAGAAGCAATCAACATCGAATACGATGCTCTCGTTGAAAAAAAGAACTTGGAGACTCATTGACAGGAACGTAGGAATGAAACCCCTTCTATTCCTGTGGACGTGTAACGGGAAATATATAAATAATTCCTCCGGAAATTCGTCCCTACATGCAAAAACCATACTTGGAATACGATGCTGACAATCTGTACGCACCTGTGGCTCGGCTGGAAACATTCCGACTAGCTTTGGCCAAGGCAGCGGCACAGAAACTGCTTTTGGAGACAATGGATATAAGCAACGCTTACCTTTACGGTGACCTAGAAGAACCGTTGATAATAGAGCAACCCCAGAATGCCTACGGCTCTTTTTATTTTCCTGGTAAAGTTTGCTTACTGTTTAAATTAATTTAAGGTGCAAAGCAAGTGGGAAAATTTGGGGATATCTCTTGCACACAGAGGTAGTTCGACGGGGATTTAAGCAGTCGAAGACGGACAGTAGACTGTACATTTACAGGTCAGGAAATGGCACAATAATTATTGTCGACTTTGTATATGACATTCTGACTCTGTCCGATTCAAAGTCTCTCCTGGAAGACTTTAAGGCTGAAATTAGGAAACTGTTTCAAGTAAAACTTCTTGGTGAGGCCAAGTCTTTCATTGTTCTGGAACTAAAAAGAGATAATAACGGCATTTGTGCAAGCCAAGAGAGGTATGTGGAAAATCTACTTCTAGAATACAATCTCTGCAATGCGAACCCAGAAAAGACTCCAGCACCGCCACCTTGCACTGTCTAAGCGAGAGTTCATATTGAAACAAATCTTACATCATTGATTCATGCAAAGTACCGTAAACTGGTTGATCACCTTGTAGAGCAAAACCCTCTGAAGAGAGTTCGCTTACCAGATGTCCGGGGTCCGTGCTCTATGGAGGTGAACACAGCGGAAGAGCCCTCTGCCCGTACTCAGTGTGGTGCACTCCGGGTGTAAGACCGGAGACGGTTACTGGATATACCTGCAGAGGTGAGGGACCAAGGGATAGTAAGACCAACAGGGAATTGGGGAAAACCCGGAAAAGAGATAGGGAAAAGGGGTACCGTAGGACGGTGAACGCTCGTGGGAAAGCACAACCCAGAGCGGAGCCGCGGACCGTGCAACAAGCGGTGACAGGTCCGTAGGCGGAGCGACAACGATAAGGAACAACGAAATAATACCCTATACAGGGGCGGAAACCGATCACAGTCTCAGGACAATCCGTACTTCCGGATGATAAGTAGAACCAATAGATGGAGCTTCCTACATGACCCTGAGGGGTAGACGCACCAAAACTAACCGTGGTTACCCTCCGCAAGGAGTAGTGAACCTACGTAGGTGGATACGACTATAGCCCGGCCTTCGGGAGGAAGACGCGACTCAGTTACCTTTTACTGTAGGGGAGGTCGGTTGAGGCCAACCTCACCTAAGTAGGTTCTACTGAAATAAACTAAGACAATTAATTAATATGGTGTACACCTTACGAGGTCCATACACGTGGTCAACCCACCTGCAGGGTGCCTCGCACGGCTGTGCCACCAACATCCACCTGCCAGGTGTCCACAAAGTACAGTATAACACCTGTACCCAGGTCCAATGCCCGATTCACCGGTGAAGGTACCCATTATCGACTGTGCCAAATCAACCCAAAACAGGGGGTACTTCATAACCATAGCCACGTCACCTTACGGGGTAATACATTCTATATGAATGTCTTCACCACCGATACTATCGGTTCCATTGCTCCACACACCTGATGTACTTGGCAGTGGCATCGAGGCCTGATATTATGTTCGTGGTATCAATCTTGGAGAGATAGGTACAAAAAGATTGTCATAAGCACCTCGCACTGGCAAGACGCGTCTTAATATACTTGAAACGAACAAAGAACCTTTTTCTCTACTTCAAATCGGAAAGTCGTGCTCTTATGGAAGCATTCTGTGATGCTGACTGGGCTGTTTGTCGCAAAACTATAAAAAATACAACCAGCATACTAGTGAAGGTGAAGGATGGACCCGTATTATGGACGACGAAGAAGCAAACAATCATTGCTTTGTCTTCTGGAGAAACTGAATAAATTGCTCTCTCGTATTTTAGGAAGCTGCTAACGTGGTTACGAAGATTGTTTTGGGACCTTAAAAATGCTACTATTCTTGAAGATGAACCGAATATCATGTACCCGATTTGTATTGGTACAGACAACTCCACTGCAAATTCTATTGTGAAAACGTTCAAGACTTCTCAAAGGAACAAACAAATTGCACTGAAGTTCCATCATGATGGGGAGCTTGTAAAGTCTGGGGTCCTAAGTATTTCGCAGATACAAAGAGATGTTCAATTAGCAGAAATTACTACGAAAGCTGTTTATCAAGACCATTTATATAAGCTTTCTATTGTTTGCAGTTTGATATATTTTCTTTTTACGAAATTTCTAATCTAGGGTTTTCCATTTTTTGTGTTGTGAATGTTTACAGAACTTATGGAAAATTATCTTAAGAAAACCAAAGTGAGCAAAGACTATACCTTTTCCCATTGTACACAGATGTTTACGTACTGGGTTTTTACTGGGGCAAAACGTTTGTAACGGTAGCCGTTAATCTACAAAACTTTAGCATAGTTATAAACTTTTATTCTCTTTTTCCAACGCAAAACATTAAGAGTTGTTTGCGAAGGATGGTGTGAGAGGTGAAATTAGAAAGAGTTGCATTGAAATTCTCTCAATTACAATGCAACTCGGAAATGAGATTGCATTTGGTACTTTCCTTAAATTAGACTTACAAGTAATTAGAAGATAGAGTCTATAAAGGGGCGGCCGGCGGCGCAGTCTGTGCTTTCTTCCTGCCTCACACTTTGTCTCACCATTGCTCCCTTCGGCCTGGCCCGGCAGCGGGAAGAGAAGGAGCGAGGACCTGAAAACAATAAAAAGGGCCGATGGGAACGGACCGGCCCTGGGGAGGAGGACAGAGCCACAGAGCTCACGTTGAGTCTCCTCTCGCTCCCCTCTAGTTTTGGCCTTCGCCTGCGCTCCCGTTCCCGAATGTCCACGAACGCGCCATTGCGCCATTGTAGTGTCTTGTTTGTCCAAGATACCGGCGCAAGGCACCTGCGCTATGCGTTCGCACTATAAGGCTTCTCCCCAGCGCCTGCGGTCAGAATTTATACCATACGTACTTACGTACATATTCGAGATTAAACTAATATTTTAAGGAAATAGTAAGAACACTGACCTCTACGAAAGGCCACACATATTAGACTACTGCACAAGCAACGAGATCGAGCGGGACGACGAAGCATGTGTCGAGCTCCAATCATGAAATGCATCAACACCAAACGCGAGGCGATTGGGCCATCCTGGAGTCCCGAGATTGTTCGCAAATTCTATACTCTCGTAAATTGGTTGTGAATTTGCTGACATCACATGATCAAGTCCCGGTGCCGGCTTTTTGGTTAGGGGTTAGAATGCTGTCGTTGTCCTTACTATCACTTCACCCTTCGCGCGCTGCAATGGTTTGGGAGTGCCATATCTCGGACTGCTGAATGCTTTCTTTAAAGCGTCGCTATAGGATGGAACGGAATTGCAAGGGTACATGTCCATTTCTTGAACCGTGGAGGTGAAAGATATTTGTCGCCCTAGAAAAGCTGACCTCTCTTCACTCTCGAGACGGAGACTAGTAGACTCGACTCGATGTTGGTTGGCGTGCATCCACCTGCATGTCGCATGTGGCTGTCAGCAGATAAGGTACTTAAGGCACACTGTCAAACGGGAGCACAAAAAGTGAATCGATTGCGCTGCTATTCAGATCCAACTGGCCTTCAATTCTCACTTGGAGAGTCATCAGTCGTTGAAGTTGTGTGAGTCGAGGTCAGGCAAGCACGTCAATCTACTCTGTAGTGAATCAAATTTATGTCAACATGAAGGTGCTAACAACGGCGTTAGTACTTTTGAGCGTGGTGTACTTGGCCACAGCGAAAAGCGGAGTGAACCCATGTCACGGTGACAAAGATAAGTACGGGGTTGGGGTGACATGCACGGGCGTACGAATACCAGGTGAGATGTGCAACCAATGCAAACTGAAACCACATCTTCCCGACGGTCAATTTGCGGACTGTGCGTCGATCTACGACTTGGACGACCCTGCATGTCGGGATCAACTGCGGATCTACGCGCAGGAAAACAAGCATTGTGACCCGCAACGAGTAGCACAGGTTCAGGATATGGGCAAGTACAGCAATCGATTGGCGTTGGATTACTTTGTGTATTCGGTTTGTGAGGAGTGCTGCGACTGCATTCCGCGCGGGGCCAGCGCGAACCAATATCAGCAACGACTTGAACAAGGAACGCTTGGAAATGCGTACAGGGGAAACTGTCCGGCGCATGCGCACTACGATATTTGTCGGGTGTTCCCCAACATCAAGTACACGATGAAGGCCGGGGTCGAGGATGACACGCATGAAGACTGGCCGAAGATCTGCTGGCATATTGGAAAATGGATCTTCTCCAGAGACGGTCGCAACTGGCTGTATAAGTCGAATGTGAATATGGACTGGAGAATTGCTAGGTTCTTGGAGAACTTTTGGGATGATGTGGGGTGTTGGCGACAGACTATCTGGACGGAGTGCACGGGTTTGGAAGGTGATCAGGGTCGTTTGTGAGACTATGATGTGGGTGGCCATATGGAATAGGGAATGTAGTAGGTACGTTGGGTCTGTTAGCTTGTTGGGGTTGCCGGGTTATGGGTTAAACCGCTAACCCTTTTTACAAGTTATATAACGTGTAGCGGAGACGAAGAGGACTTTTTGACAGTGCGCAGGTGGTTGTAAAGGAACAAGTTGTTCGAAGGCACAAAGACTTTTCGTCTGAAAGCCGAAGAACGAGCTCGAGTTGAGGGTGGAATATGTGTCCCGTTGGTACTGAAGGGTAAACGGGACATGAGCACATGAGCACATGAGCACATCACGGAAAGCGCAAGTCGGTATCTAGAAAGTCATACGATGTGTTCGGGCTGCAGTGGCGTTCCATTCGTCTGCTCGCAGTCCGTCGGTGACGGTGACGACGTCTTGGCGTCACCCCCCGTAGCGCGTAACAAATGATCCACCCTGACGCGAACAAGCTGTCGTGCCACGTGCGTTCCCACGCCCGCCACAAACCCAAGCACATTCAGTACGACGGAGAGCGCGGACAGAGACAGCAACCACGCCAGAGCCCCGAGCACGGACGGAATTGCTGGTAAAAACACAGCCACAATCATACTATATCTCATCAAGCGCGAACAAATCGCGCGCAACCCGTGTTCACAAAGCGACTCACCGCTGTCGGAAAGCAACGCATCACTTTCCGCAGCTCCTTCACCGACACAGCGTTCGTCTTCGTCGCAGCCGTTGCGTCGCAGTTGCTCGCGAAGACGACTGTGCACGTGCGCGAGCAAGATGCACATCGGTAGTGAAATTGAAAGTGATACGAGCGAAACAGTGCCAATAACTGGTGGTGAAAGCGCCAATTGCGCAGCGCCAATCGATGACACAAGCGCGCAAACAAGTACGAGAGCGCCCGCCCCGCCAAACAGTCCGTCGCAGAACGCCCCCAACGTGATCCGCGCCGCCGCGATGCGACGCCGTTCTAGTTGCACCGTCATTGCGTCAGTCGGAGAACGAAACAGCCGTCTCATTCACACACACCAGCACTAGCCACTGCGGCACAACGGTAATCCCAAGGGTTGGCTATCCTACCAACGGTACCGTTGGCAGCGCAAACTACCGAGTCGGTACTACCGACGGTAGAGTTCGCAATCTGCCGCTTGCACTGTAAGTCTACCCTGTACAGTATAGCTCCAAGCTCAACATCACTCGCCACCGATGCCTCCTGTCCACGGTGGTCCACTTTGAATACGTAGCCGATTCATTGGCTGCTCCACACGTACCAAGTTCTTGACCGACGCGTGTCTATTCGTAACGCGTTGGTCAAGATACTCCCGGTGGTCCACCTCATCTACACGTCGACTTCGGCTCTTCTTCTCCGTCGAACGCTTACCGTTTCTCCCATATCCCGAGCCGTATCGCGACATGGCGCCGCGCCAGCCACCGCTGTCCGACGTCTCCTTCCTCGCTCACACGCGCACATTCCTCATCCGTGCCCCCTCGTGGACCTACGCCTTCCGCGTCGACGACGCCCGACAGCTCGAGCATCTCTACTGGGGTCCACCTCTCACTCATCCACAAGATGATCTTTCCTACCTCCTTCTCAACCACAGCCCCGTCTCATACGACCAACAACACACCATATCTGCTCAAAACCCCTCCCAACAACTTCCCGCTTTCCCCCCGGCCGAGCCGCTCGACCCCGCCCGTCTAGGCGCCAACACACGCATGTTTGAATTCGTTTGTCACAACGGCTCCGACTTTCGTACCCCGTCTTTCATTCCGTTCTTCCCTGATTCAGGCTCCTCTCTCGCCCAGTTCAAGTACCATTCGCACAAGATTCTCCCTGGCAAGCCGCCGATGCTCTCCGGACTACCCGCGCTTTACACCGAGCATCACCAAGAAGCTACAACTTTGGTCGTCATTCTTACCGATCCTCCATCCGCCCTTCAACTCCATCTTCACTATACCCTCTTTCGGTCCTTGGGCATTCTCACTCGACATACGAGGCTGTACAATAACACACCGTCTTCACAATCCTTTACTGTGACCATCCATCGTCTCATGTCCGCTACCGTCGACTTTGAGACCGAGCAGAACTTCCATATCACCCACTTCGAAGGCGGTTGGGGTAGGGAGCGTCAACCCGTAACCGAACCCGTCACAATGGGCATCAAGTCAATTCACTCCATTCGAGGCGCCTCGTCCCATCAACTCAATCCGCACGTCATTCTCCAGCCGCGCCAACCCGCCTCCGAAACCGCAGGCGAGTGTTTCGCATTCACCTTCATCTACTCCGGCTCCTTTCTCATCACCTGTGAGAAGAATGAGTACGGCCGCGTTCGACTTCACGTCGGACTGCACCCGCAAAACTTCTCGTGGCATCTTGCCAACTCGCCCGACCAAAACGTGTTCTGTACACCGGAGGTCGTCTTGTCATATTCCTCGTCCGGTTTGGGTCCACTGTCACGAACGTTACATCGTGCCTTTCGAGAACGCCTTGTGCCGAAGCAATGGAGATATCATATCCCCCCCGTTCTCATCAATACCTGGGAAGCGGTGTATTTCGATGTCACCCATGAAAACGCTCTCCAACTTGCGAAAAAGGCCGCACGCTCCGGCGTCCAACTTCTGGTTGTTGATGACGGTTGGTTTGCTCGTCGAAGTAACCCCCAAGCCGGCCTTGGTGATTGGAAAGCATGCTCCACCAAATTTCCGAACGGACTTGCGGCTCTCGCTAATGACCTTCGTCAAATTGATATGCAACTCGGCCTGTGGGTCGAACCTGAAATGGTTTCTGTGCAAAGTGACCTCTATAAAGCGCACCCGGATTGGTGCATCAGTGTTCCGCATCGCGAACGAACCACGGGCCGATTTCAACTCGTGCTTGATCTCACGCGATCTGAAGTGCGCGATTATATCGTCAATATTCTCTCACAACTGTTGCGAAGCGCCAACATCTCGTACTTCAAATGGGACATGAACCGCTTTCTCACCGAGGTGTACTCGACTCAATGGCCACCAGAACGGCAGGGGGAGATGTGGCATCGGTACATTCTCGGTTTGTATCAAGTGCTCCGCTGCATCAGTGCAGCGTTTCCCGATGTGCTTATCGAAAGTTGTGCCGGTGGTGGCGGCCGATTTGATGCTGGAATGCTCGCTTTCACGCCGCAGATATGGGCTTCAGATAACAGCGATGCCGTCTGGCGCACCAAGATTCAACATGGTACTTCAATGGCGTATCCTCCGAGTGCTATAGGCGCACACGTCTCCTTCGTTCCAAATCATCAAACCATGCGCTGGGCGCCGCTTAAAACGCGCGCCGCCGTCGCTATGTGCGGAACCTTTGGGCTTGAACTCGACGCGCGTATCTGGAGCGATGAACAGATTGAGGAAATGGCACAGATTATCCGCGTCCGAAATCGCGTGGCTCCCTTAGTGGCCAGAGGAGATTTGTACCGACTTTGTTCTCCTTTCGAAGGTCAACTCGGCGCCTGGATGTTCGTGTCGCAGGATTGTCGGATTGCGTTTGTGGTGGCCGTTTGTGTTGCCAAGGAGGTTGGTGCGCTTTTGCCCAGATTGAGATTACAGGGACTTTGCGAAGACTTTGTGTATGAGGTGACTGAATTACTCGGTGGAACGGCTGTGGTACGAAACCTTGATAGCGGGGAGCTGGTGAGGTGCACCAAGGAATCTGAGCCGCGCAAAATGTCGGGAAATGTGTTGCACAGTGCTGGACTTGTGCTTCAAATGCAATTTGAGACCGACTGTGCCGTATTCTTCCTCTCTGCGGTAAATGGTTACGACGCACAAGACTGGTGCCAGTAGGTAGTAGTAACTTAGAGCAGAGGTATTGAATCCTTCAGCACGGTTTCACAACCTATTCAGTAGTATGGTGTGGGATACGCCGACAAAGCTTCGTGTGCCTTTGCTCTCAAGATGGACCTTTGAGGAAGCTGTGCCATTCCATCATGGGGCTGCGAAAGGGGTTTTTATGAGCAGAGAAAGAAATGTGTCCGTTCGTCCCCGTCGTTAGCAGAGTGACCAGTATCGTCCACCTGAAGTGCGGCAATTGGCGAATCTTGTGTCAGCAAACACCTTAAAGTTTAGCCATGGAACAAGGGTGCGGACGCGGGCGCTGCGGCCCTGTCCACACCCCTGGTCTACGGCCTTGAAGTTCAAGACTTGACCGTGTTGATCTATCCAAGCGAAGCGGGAAGGCTACCAGTGTACCGTTGGTACCAACGGTACCAACGGTACACTGGTTATCGTACAATAGGCGTCGCCTACTAGGCGAGTGTGAACGGATGATGCGTCATGTACTACCGTCTGACAGTGTAATGCGCCCCGTTAGTACAGTTGGTAACTTATACATGTACAGTTGTGAAAACACGTACAAGTCCGACGCTGACAAAGAAGGAATGACGTATAACATCTACATGACACGTCCGCCGCTGACAGACTTTAGTATCCCAAGGGTCGCGTAGTATCCCTATATAAATAGTGTGGATTGTGTGGACGTCATGTCAATTACGTGGGACGATATGTAATCTGGGGAAACTGTAGAAAGCACAATTGCTCGGAGTCCGCCCGCTTTTCCTCTGGCCCTCTCCTTTCTTTACTCTGCGCATCTCCGCTCCTCTTATAACACTCGCCCGCGCCCTTTCTCTTCTTCGCATAAGAGTCTCTTCCCTGACCTTTCACGTTGTCAGTTGGCGCGACGTGATATGTCTAATTCGGATGTGCGCTCTTGTTCAATTACAATGCCGTGTAACAATTCGACACGTACGCAACTTATCACACTCCCCTCAGTTGACTTGATCTCTGGTCAACTCTTGCTTACGTCTTTCAATACTGGTGACACAGTTCGTGGTCGCAAATACGAATACATTGTAGTTAAGTCTTGTTCTATATCCAATTTCTGCTATCAACTGCCTTCTCTGGATCAGAGTCGTTTCTCCACAAACCGGTGTGACAAACCTGGCCAATTCTCCTTTGGATATCGTAGTTTCGTTTTGTCAAGCCGTCAGCAAGGTTGCGACTGCCTTGGATCCACATCAGCTTGTCCAGTTCCCCGCATTCAAAACTGTTACGGATTCGTTGTACCGTGGGTCTGAGGCGGTATTCGTGTCCTTCGTGCAATGTAGTGATAGTGTCCCACAGTGCCTTGGAGTCCACTACGATTTCGTGTGTTAACGAGCACTTTCTGAATATAGAGTTTAGCGCGTTCTTCAGGGAGTATCCTCGATCATCTGCGAAAGCACACGCCAAGACCTCTGCTCCGTACGCTGAATAGGATATTCTCTTCTGCTTGTGGCTGGACGAATCTATGGTATGGAAGAGAGTTCTGTATGCAGTGCAAATCTTTAGTCCTTGTAACATTCCGGACTGTCCGTATTCCCTGTCCTTTCCTGAATGTGAAGCATCTGAGAATGTAGTGATTGATACAGTTCGTACATCTGACGGGCTGGGGAAATGGAGGATGGGTTTCATGCGGAGTAGTTCGGAGACTGATGTGTTTGCGTCGATAAGATCCTGTACTTTCAAGTGAGCAATTCGCTGCTGCATCAGTGAGGCGATAAGAGATGCTTGCGGCATTACGGCATTCCCGAGGTATAGCAACGTTCCTGCTAGGGATCGGAACATTTTCATCTCGTTCATGGTCACTGTGGCGTGGATTTCCTTTCGTCTTTTCCGATCGAGGTGTATCAGTTTCAGCCTTCTCATGTATCTATTCATTGACATCGTTATCGATCCTTTCTTATCCTGTTCTATTTCGCAACCGCTGAATAGGATTTTCTGATCGATTACTGCTTTTCCTATTACGAACCTCTTGCCTATGCTTGTGATGAATTGATTCGCGTTCTCGGTGGTTCCAGCAATGAGGAAGTCATCGGTAAGTTTTGCAATGATGAGTATGATCTTATCTTCCCTGCGCTTGACGTATAGTTGTCCAATACCCAGAATGCGCTCCAGTCCTCCCTGTGTGAGCATCCAGTTTTCCACTACCTTCATCCACTGTCTCCCGGCCTCGACGATGCCATAAGGGAGCTTTGTAAGCTTCCATATTATGCCTCGCGTTCCATTCCATTCTCTCGGAGGGCGGACGAATATATCTCTCCTGATCGGACCGCTCTGAAGGTAGGCGCCTGTGATGTCGATGGCTGCAAGCCTAAAGCCTAAGAAAGTGGTAAGTGAAAGAAGAAGTCGTATGATGTCTAGTTGGACCGTAGCTGAGTCTTTACGGATTTCGTCTTTTTCCTTATCCCTGTTCCCGTGTGGCACTATCCTGGCCTTCATCATGCGCTCGCCTTCCTCATCTGTCTTCACTTTATATACGACATGGGATGTTATTACGTTCGCGTTTCTTTCTACTTCATTCTCTGGTATCGGTGTGTATGCTTCTGCCCAGTTGTTATCGTGTTCTTTTTCAAACGCGTCGTCGAGAACCCATGGTGGTGCGAATGAGAGGTCATTCCTGTTAACCTGTTTACTTCCGATATGATCGTATATGTTCGTCAATACTCTCTGCTTTTCGGATCTGAGTTGTCTCTCGTTTGGTATTTCTCCCTGTCGTATTCTTTCGGCGCTGTGTATACCGATGTCTCGGTGCTCGGATTTTTCGTCGGTCTTACGTGAGGATATCAGGTTATTATTCATCGGAAGCATCGCTTGTGCTTGGCTGCTTGTCGAGTTTTCTTCCCTTCCCTCTGCTTCCGGTGATTCATTGTCATATACAAGGGCGTTCTCCAACGTGTCTTGCATCAGTTCGGCTGCCAGAGGGTTCTCTGGTACTAGTCGTATGTCTTCATATGCAATCTTCATTGGCTTGCCCTGTCTTGCCTTCCTCGCTACAACGTAATGCTCCCTGGGATCAATTACTTCGGCTTCCGTCCAATACGAGGTCCCGCGTGATGGTCTGATATAAGTGTATATCCGTCTTCCCTGAGGTAACATGTGAGCGGTGGTGGTTATCGGGGATCGTGTCTTCAGAAGTCTGTGTATCGCTCTTGTTGCTACCTGTTCCTTATGTGCATAGAGGATTTCTTGAGAGATGACCTTGGTTGGTATTCCAAGCAGTGACGGGCTGTATCCTTTCACCAGTTCGAAGGAGCTGAGGATGGTGGAGCCGGAGAATATATTCGACAGAAAAGTGGCCCTGGCGAGGATTGTGTGATGGTCGTCCTGTGATCGTTCTTTGTTGATCTTCTCGATGATTCTCTTGATTGATTGGTTTTTCCGTTCGACTATCCCTAATTTGTTATGCCTTCTGGCTGGTCGTGGTCGGTAGAGAATATTGTGGCTTATGCAGAATGCCCTGAGAGCTGGGGAGTTGTATTCGTCATCTGCTGACAATCTTAATGGGCACCCGTGTCGGCAGATCCATATTGATTCTATTTCCTTTAAAATGGTAACTGCGGATCTGTTGTTTACGACGGCTGTCTCTGAGTATCCCGTGCCTGTGTCCGTGATATGAATCACGGTCCGTTGCTCGTTATTGATCTTGATGAAGAAGAAGTCGATCTGCACTTCTTGGTTGAATTGTTCGTTCACATGTGTCAGCGATATTTTCCTGGTTCGTGGTGGTTGTCCGGATTGGGCACATATATCGCATGCCTCTGATGTTGTTTCGATGGCTCGTTTGAGTTGTTCATCAAGAACTCCCGCGTCTCTACATATGCTCATTATTTCGTCCGCTGGTGCATGCGTGTATTTGTGGATCCGTTTCGCAAGTGTCTTCATGGCTCGTGTGTGGTTCGGGTTAGAGCTATTTAGCAACATCTTTGATATCTTCACTGTGCTTGGTTGTGGTACGATGAGAAGTCTCAATCGTTTATCGCACTCGGTGGTGTCTATGTATGTTGGTAGGATGCGAGGTCCTCTGTCTTCGGGTCTTTCGATGATTATTCTTCGGTATGCCCCCCTGTTAATCGTATCTGCGTATTGTTTGATGTCGAGCCCGATGATAAGTGGGTCGTCGCCGGCAGTCAGGTCGAATGTTAGTGCCAAGGGTCTGGCTACTTCGTCATTGATAGTCAAGGTCCAAGAGCATTTGATTGGTTTAGCGTTCACGCCGTTTGGACCCCATCCTTGTAAGTATTCTTCTCGTGGTGGATCTAAGTTTAGTTGTATCCCAAGGATGTCACAGATGCGTGTGGCGGTGACTATACCGCCGGTTGATGTTGGTGCCCCTTCATCTAAGATTGGATTAGGATCTGGTTGGAGCTCACCGATCCTACTTACTGAAAATATTGCTTATGTTCTGGTTTCGGATCTTCGCCTCTGCCCGTATCATCCTGTTCTTCATTTGACTTATGCTTTTTATTCCACTGCTGTTCTTCCGATCCGTTGTTCGGTCTTTTTCTGTTCAGTGGATGCATCTCGCATTTGCGATCTTTCCATTGATGATCTGGCTTACCGCATGCCCAACAATTCCCTTTCTTACGGAATGGTCCTCGTTTCTGATTGAATCCGAATGTCTGGTATCCCCTTCCGGTTATCATGGTCTTGACGATTTTTCCGTCTTCTCCTGAATCGGTCGTCGCATTGCTATATTCTTGGTACTCTGTCTGCAGATCCTTGATAGCTGTTACTGCATCCTTAAGACGAATGAAACATTCCTATGATTTCTCGGTCATGGAAAACTTGTGCGGGCTCAATATGTTGTTGATGGTTCGTTGGCAATCTCTGACTTCTTGAAAGTTAAGTATGTCGGATACGGTTCGCTGGGTCGTGTTATTATCTGAGTCAACTTGTTGAGTAGTGAGGTCTGTTATCTTCACTAGGATCTCCTTCAACATACTGAGTTTCGTTGCTGATATCGTGTGGTAATTTTCGGTAGAACTGGGGTTGACCCTTGCGGCGGCGATTAGGGTAGAGACTACGTTATTGAACGTAACCGTTGGAAGGTTCGCATTTTCCAATAGTACCATTGCAAAGGTCTGACTGTCTTGACCGTCTTCTCTTCCTCCGGATAGGTTTAAGTATGCTTGTGCGTTGCCGTAAAACCGGTCGGCATATGTACTGAAACTTTCCTTGTCTCCTTTCACGCAGTTGTGAATTACTCTGATCATCTTAACCTTACGCCTGACGGAGTCTGATACCGAATCTTTCGCTACCAAGTGGATGATTTTCTCCAACTCCTCGAGTCGTTCGTTGTTTGGTGTATTGTTTTTTGTTCGCAAGCAGATCTCTCCCGCATCGACGGATCTGTTCACGAGTTGTTGATGTCCATAGTTCATGCAAGAGTAGAGTGTTAGACACAATGTGTTGGCTACACCCTTGGCTCGGTTGTGTCCTCCTTCTGCATAGTCGACAACCCGTTTCGCCCAAATTCTCACGCTTTGCCGCCATAAGTACTTGTCGGTCGTAGATTCCAGTCGAGGTGGTTCGAGGAGGTTTGTTGGTGATTGTTGCGCTGGGCCCATAACTGTGGATTGTGTGGACGTCATGTCAATTACGTGGGACGATATGTAATCTGGGGAAACTGTAGAAAGCACAATTGCTCGGAGTCCGCCCGCTTTTCCTCTGGCCCTCTCCTTTCTTTACTCTGCGCATCTCCGCTCCTCTTATAACACTCGCCCGCGCCCTTTCTCTTCTTCGCATAAGAGTCTCTTCCCTGACCTTTCACGTTGTCAGTTGGCGCGACGTGATATGTCTAATTCGGATGTGCGCTCTTGTTCAATTACAATGCCGTGTAACAATTCGACACGTACGCAACTTATCACAAATAGAGCCTCATCCCCCAGGAGACCGAGACGGGCTCACGGCAGATTTCTATGCCGAATACAGTATCGTTGCTTGTGAGAGAGGCCCCCTCCATCGCGCAAACATGAACTTCTCACATATGTCAGAAGCCCATGCGGCAACAGTGCCTTTGCACTAACTATGTCTACTGTACAAGACAAGACGAGACTATCTACAAGGCTACAACGCCTAAACACATGAACCGTGGCCTCGAGACCTTTGTCTCATGTCTTGTGTCTGCCTTATTCTCTGTCGCATGATGAAGCGAGTCAAGACGCAGTCCGTGTCTTTAGATGCTCCGTCATGTTCGCGCTTCCGCGATCGAGGCAAGGCGCTCCACCACCATCGCCGCCATCCTTCCAGTCGCCTCTGCGCCATCGTTACCTGCTGATCCTTTTCGTATGCGTTTCCTTGCTGATTCCGTCGGTATACCTCGTTCGCCGTCGACGGTTCTCCTCTGCGCTATCACCTATCTTCGATCCCTCTGCCTTCCTCGCCTCAGATTCCGTGCTACGGTCGTACCAGACATGGCACGCCGCCCAGCGCAGCTGTATGCGCAACAATTCTTGCTCTCCGCCTCTGCTTATCTGGCAGTGTCCCCGGCACAAGATGTCCGCCTGCGCCGGGCTGGGAGACCGAGTGCGTGGCATTCAGTTCGCTTTGCTTTTGGCCGTTGCCACGCAAAGAGTGTTCCTGCTCGACTGGCCGTCCGATCCATTCCCAATTCATATCGCGTCACGGCCGTCACAGATTGACTGGACCATGCCTGCGCACATGTCTCGTCGTGAAGCACATCTTTTTCTCAGCTGGTACTCTTGTTGGAAGTCTTTGCCCTGTGCAGTTCCCAAGAATCATCGCTTCCCGAGTTTGAGCTATCTCCCAATGCAAACAAAGCACTCTTTGGTGTCTGGACTACTCTCTTTTGAAACACCGCCGACTGTTAACATCTTGCGACACGATCTGCGGGCCATCTGGCGGCCATACAAAGTCATTCGCATCGCAGAGCGATTGGGATACACAGCTGTTCAGGCCCTATTAGATAATCAACGATTGCAACCGTACCTTGGTGAACTATCGCAATATTCGAAACGCGACGTCAAACGACTTCTCACGCAGATGATTTTCTACCCATCCGAATCGGTCTCAGAGCGAATGCATCGGTTTGGTCTGCAGCAAGCGCCTTACGTTGGCGTACATGTCCGTAGTGGCGAGGACTTTGGTGAAAGTGACCATCGATTCGACCTCGTTAAAAGCAATTTGACTACAGCGTCGTTACAGATACTGCGATGTGTGACATCAGCTTTCCAAAACAACACTCTCCCACTGAACAGCACATCGGATCGAGTACTAGACATGTACGTCGCTTCTGATTCCAAGACGCTTAAAGTTCTGATGGCACAACATGCCAAACGGTTTAATGTGCGAGTGCACTCGTTATCCAGTACGGCCATGCACCTTGCAGTGAATCGTAGGGAAGGAGTTCGATCTGTTGAAGGATGGCGTGAGATGTTCCGAAACGTGTTTGTAGACTTGTTCATGTTGTCGAAGAGTGTTGCTCTGTTCACTACAGGCTCTGGCTTCAGTGATGCGGCGTGGTCGTTATCGGAAAATACGCCTTTCTTTCGTATTGAGCTTGACAAGCGCAACCCCGATGCCAATTGCAACCTCAAACGGATTTATGAGCGATGAAGCACCGTCAATAGCCCCTTTTCTCGTGAGACCTCTAATCGGAAGTGCGGATTACACTACTACCGATTATTGCACCGAACTGCCAGGGGTATTTAGTGAGAGGATATCTCAGCGGTCCATGCCACGGTTATCCCACTCCACCGATGATGATATCATTCGTTACAACCTTGATTACGACATCGGTAATGTGGGAGCTCACTACAAGTATCGCTGGACAAGCTTTTTGTAGCCCAGTCGTCTCACAGGTTGTGGGCCCTCATCGCTGCCGCTCTGGTAGTCTACACAGTTCTATTCTCACCAGTCGCCATTGCCTCTGCTCCGCACTTTCCGTCGCTCAAAGCCACACCGATCACCTGGGAGTATTACACGTCTACACTACCAATACACCTACATATCTACACATCTACACATCTACACAACACGTCGTCAAAACGTTACATACGCTTCGCTTTGGCTCCACCAAGTTTGACCGGGGAGTGTGGGAGCTCACTACAAGCTGATTCGTTCATTCAAACTCGGTTCCCCCTACGCTCGTGGAAGTTCACTACAAGTATCGCTGGACAAGCTCGCATCAGCGTCTGGCCGGACACTTTTGTAGCCCAGTCGTCTCACAGGTAAAGGACCTTTTATTTCGATATCTTTCTTTTTATGCTTTTCTCAAGCACTCCGGCGCTGCGATTGGCCAAAGTCGAGAAACAGTGCGATAAGCCCGTTATATCGAAATACTCGGGCAACTAGTTGTCACTCAAAACGTAACCCTCACTCATTCGTCGGTATACCGTGGGGCATCGCGATATACTTACGCCCGTTGGGGCAGTGCTTGCATAAATATTGCCAACCGCAATACTCTTTTATAGCGCCTCCCTCAACCTTGTGGCGCAAAATTGGCGCGTATTTGAAAGAACCGTAATAGTAGAAGCTAGGGACATGATGAACGCACGCCAAGACCTGTCAAAGCTCGCCAAAATCTTTATATGCTGCCCGGCAGCATTCTGTTTAAACAGAAGGCATCATAGCGCATCGTTTTCACACGGGAATGCTGAATTAAAACCGAGAAAGAAAGTTGAGTTCTCAACTTCATGGTGCCCACTTCTGTTTAGTGCCACTACTTCCGGTTTATACGAAGGGACACTATATCGTGGTACAAACGGTACCGTTGACGTTTGGTCCCCACTGTAGATAACTCATCCGTATACAAAGTGCATACAAGTGCAAATGGTGTGGTCCCATAACAATAGCAGAAAGTTTAAGCTTACTGCTGATCATTCTCAAGATCGTCATGTGTGTTGTTCCCACGGAAACCTAAAAGTTTATTCTCAACTTCGAATTCGGTCGAGGTCCCTAGTCGATATTCCGAGACAGTACTGACGCAAATTTTGTTCATATCCACTCTGTCTCTCTCACATTAAGTTGCGTGTTAACGAACTATATATCAATAGATGATCTGTCTCCTGTTGCAACACTATTGCTATAGTTTGTGTTAGAATGATTTATGAACACTAGTTCTGCACTACAGAAGTTGGTTGGGGTTTTTCATCTTGGCTGCGTGGTATCATTATATTTTTCTTTGCCGTAACTTTTGATGCCCCCAATGGCGATTTGGGCTGTGTTATCCTCTGCTCTTGGTCTTGGAGAGATCAAGACAATACAAAGGCTAATGAAATTTCGACTTTGGAGTTCTACCATGACGACGGAATCAGCGTAGCGCAACAAAAGAGGACGGCACAATAATCTCTGATGATCTGTTCGCTCATCAGAGTCTTGCCTTTATTTGGGCGCTTAAGTACGCAGCTGTGCTAAGCTACGGGCCCCTTGGTCAGTGGCTTTGCTAAGCCACCTGACCGTTAGTATTGAACGTACAAGTAATGTCTAATTCGGATCTGACAAGCTAGTCTGACGCCATGCTACTGGGCTGTCTTGGCAATGACGTCGGTGCCTGATAACACTCGCACTATAGAAAATGCAGAAGATGATCAGAGGACAAAGGGAAATACAAAGGAATTTACTTCGACGTAGGGAAAAGAGGGCCCGCGGAACGAGAAGTGCCCAACACAAAGCTTGTTTTGCCTTTTCGTTTGATCCGTTGGATGTGATGTTGATCTCTCTTGGGGACCCTATTGCGAGTCCATTTCACTTCTTATACTCACCGAGAGGGAACACAGGCACAACCCGTGAAGGCGGATCAGCTTGTGCCCACATAGTTTCTCCATCTGCCTCCTTTCTCCTCACGACGAGTTGCTGCTGTTTCGCAAGCAGACACGGCATCTGTTCTGGCCTCAAATGGCCCCAAATAGTGTTAACGGGTTTTGTTGCGGATATTGCGTGGGGATCTGAAGAAAGTGCATGTTGCTAGCCGATTCTACAACCCGAAATTGCCGAGAGCAAAGGGGAAAGAGACGGTAATATGCCACCAATGCTTCTGAGCGGTGAAAACGCAATACACGCAATCCGCCCTGTCTTGGTGTGCCCCTTAGCAGGCGTTCTCTAACTAAGGGAATAGCAGAGAAAGGCATAAAAATGCGAGACGCGCCAGAACAAAACTTATACGTAATCCGGTCTTCCCGCAAAAGTTTAACACTGATCTGCTGTGTTGCGGGATATTGGATAGTGAGCGTAACACGGCTGCTGCAAGGTGAGAGTACGCAGTAATCATCTGCTATATTCCGGTGATGGAGATTTAGATCAGTGGTTCGGGGCAGACAGGGTCTTGCTTGGTCATGCTGTGGCCACGGTTTTTTTGCCTATTGGCAAGTTTCTTTTTCTTCGAACATCGTCTTTTGGCTGTTGACGATAGAACACTTACCTTATTGGATTAGAATCTACCATGCTTTCAGTATTAGTATTGTCCGCTCATAAGCATTTATACATACATAAGTTCGAGTTGCAATAGGTGATCTCAGAAAGATGTATGGCGACGATGGCTCACCTTTGGGATCTTGTTGTTGTTTCCGGGCCGTGATTTTTAATTCCGAATTCACCGTCAGGCTTTTTCATAGTTCTCCCTATCCTACAACAATTAAAACTTACTATAGTTGTGAACCTTCACCACTTTTACAGATCTGCATCTCAAACTCCCAGTTTGGATGCGGCAAGAAGGCTACCATCAGGATGTACTATGATGCCGCGTGCTCTCCCACTGCCTTGTGCTGTAGCTGATGCTGCTTGCCGTCATTGCAGCTTTTCGGCACTTAACGTACTGACTTTCGTTCGTTACCACGTGCCGTCGCTCAAAGCGTCTCAGTAAGAAGACATTTGTTGTTGGGCTCCTTTGCTGCCGTCGCAGATTTGGAAAAGTTGCGGCATCTTGGCTGCGCCCACATCTAATCAGCATACACGCCTCCGGCTCCTCAGCTCTTTCAAAGGAACCTCCCTTCCATTCCGTCTTGCATGGCTTCTATACATTTCTTTGCGTACGGCTCTATGCCATGCTGTAGGGAACTGAGGGGAGTGGCAGTGGCAGGACTCGATCCCGGCGTCACGACCTTCTGTACAAAGTACTCGCATTGGTTATCAGCTGATCTGTGGCCGCTCATGTGCTTGCCCAGGGTACATGGCTCTGGGTGTTGAAGTACTGATAATGTCTTCGATCTTCAACTCGCTGATACTACGCTTACACTTCATTGATTCCATGACAATGATCGCATTGGGAGCTACCAAACGTAGATATGCTATGTGTATCTGTGGCAGCACTGGCGCCATAATGCATGTCATTCAGTGCGTTAGCGCCTCCGTCACGGCCATGAACACGAAGCGCGAGCTACAGGTTGCAGACGCCGTGCTCTTCTTTGTTGTTATTTTTTTGTTTATTTTAAGAGCTGAGACGCTTAGGTTGGTCTCTATAGTTCAACCTGTTATAGATTATGGTTGTAAGACACTCCATATAACAGAACTGACTCGACTCCTTGTTCTTTCAAATCAAGAAAAGAGAGTTTGGCCTGTCATTTTATACTGCTGAGAACATGTTCGAGAGAGTCCTGCGGAGTATTGGATTTCAACATCAGCTGGTTCAATAGGATTGCTCTATAGAAGCTCCTAAACGCTTGTACAGCGTTCTGGACCAAAGAGATTCTAGATGTTTCGGAGAACATTCTAAAGGTTTCTCCATCACAACTTACTACAAGATAAGACTTCTCTGATACGAAGGCTAAGTTCCCGAAAGCCTCAATTGCTAATCTATTGACGGAAGTTTTGCAGACCACTACGGGGGCAACGCATGTGCCTTTGGGCCCACAGTTCCAGGCGGGCTACGACCGCTTCGGCGCGCCAATTCTGGTTAACATTGAAACATAGCAGAGACCTAAATTGGATGTCGAAGAATATCGATACGTTTTCGCTCATAAATACCATGTAATAGAAAAGGCACCTATATTAGGATTGTTTTGTTTATCACTATCTCTCAAGAAGTAAATTACCCATCGAGCTGCAGCATCTGTAATCGAACAACCTGCATCCCTAGCGATGTCTTATCATCAATTTGTAAGGCGTGCTTATCCTGTGCTCACCCATCAAGAGCCACGTGCAGAGCACAGCTGGCGCGATTACGCTTCCACAAGAGCGAAACGTGTATGGTGCTGGGCACGGATAATCTGCACAGTGCCGACAGCAGTGGCGGCACATCCATTCTGAGTTCCAGGACTGATCGTAGATGAGAGTACAGCGCCAGAAATGAGAGCTTGGTCGGACTTCTTGCGTAAGAACACCTTGAGCGTAGCATCACCTTCGTTCTCGCTTCCGTGCCATCCGGCAAAGGCCGCGACTGAGGTAGATCCGGAGAGCTGATACTCTTCGAAAGCTTCCATCACATCAATAGTAATGGTTTCTTTACCACCGGAGCTCACATCATCTCCACTGAACGCAATATAGTCCTTGTCTGGGCTGCAGCGGAAGCCAACATTCGCGTCCAAGAAGCGAGTGCTCGTGTCCAAATCGGACTGGGTAGAGGACCACGAGTATTCAACAACGAATTCCAATTGTGGCAAGTTGGTATTTGCGATGATGAAAGAGTTTTGGGGCATCTTGCAGATAAATCCAGTTCGGTTGTAGGCCGGAGGAGAGCAGCTCTCTACGGCGCAAACACCCCTGGTGACGGCAAGGCTGCATTCGCGCTGGGACATGGGACGGTTGGCGTTACATCTGTTCGGGCACATGTCAACCGTCTGAATGGCGAATGCCGTTGCTGCGAGAGCAAAGAAAAGAGAAACGATGGTTTTCATGGCTGATGTCATTGTATGTTAAGATGAAGAATGTAGAAAGGTTTCACGGTGGGTGTGGTAGGCTAGGAAGAGTTGCTGTCGGTGAGTTCGAGTTTAAATAGGATGCTTCGAGTTCTCGTTTCAGATTTCTTGTGAGGAGGGGGAAGAACTGTTCAAATCAGATGTTTTTATGGTGGACATGTTGCTGACAATGATGAACGGATGATATGGGAAATACGTTTATAAACATGGCATTCAAAGAGATGAAGATTACATGCAAATCTCACTTTTGATCAAGACGTACAACGAGAAAATGACAACGACGCTCTCTATACTCTCATCTTTTGTTTGTTCAGTCTCTCGAAATTAATTTGAAGATGCTTGGTCGCAATGCAAAGTTCAGAATAGAACCCAGTGACAGAGCATAGTGATGACGCCTATGAGTTCAAAATGACATAGATCTTTCCATTCACTGTTTACTTCTGGTTGTGTAGCTGAAGGCAGAGAGGAGGGAAGGAGGAGTGGTTCTGTATTGGACAATGATAGGAGATCCATCACATGATTTGGCTTGGTTGTAAATAATGACCATTGAGAGATGCTCGCATCGGACGCTAGTGTGCTTACGGCACTCTCGTAGACTTTTATTGATCCGAAATCTAAGAATGTTGTTTTGCATTTCCACGTCACAAGCGGGATTGCAATTTTTCCTACGCTACCAAGGGAAAGGGAAAAGATCACCGTTACCGACGCTAATCTGACATAGCTGGGATCAAGAGATTGTGCTTGTCACGCAAAACTCATTAAACAGCCTTGTCCGCAGCTACGTTTTGAAAGAGCCTAACCCTTAACCCTCCTATCCTCCCGCCCACAGTGGGTTCAAGGCTTTTAGCCTCCCGAATCGTGCCGCTTACGTGCGAAACCGCCTCCATGAGACGGACACAGGGAGGAGAAAACAATGCGTGTTTGGGAAGCCTAGCCTAAGCGGCACTCGTAAGCCGTATAACGTATGCACATATCGAGACAAACTACATACAGGTAACACCCTCTGTCAGTGAAAGAGAAACTTGGTGGAAGTTCATTTCCACTGCCTCTTCAATTTGAAAGGGTCTGTGCGTTGGGAATCTTGGCAAATTAAACCTGATGCAAGCATGTCAGGTTTTATGGACTCGATGCTCCTATGCCTGACACCGTCGTCTATGCCAGAAGCGTGCCTTTGGTATCCTTGAACTTGAGATCTGCGCGCCACCTTTGTTGGCGAACGCACTGAAAGATAAGATCGTATGCGTTTTAAGAGGACAAGGTCCGCCTCGTCTGGAAACAATCGGCTTTGAAGTTACAGTCCGGTTACACGTAACGTCTGCTCGTAGCCCTGTGCAGTATACAACAATCTTTTGAACTGACCTTGATGTTGGGCGCTTGTAGTGCCAGGACAACGTGTCTCCAAAGAAGTATTTGTGTGCGTTCACACACCTAAAGGCTTTGGGAATGACAACACATCATGTCCGCAGCAGAAAACCATAACACATGCAGCGTCATACTAAAATGTTTGGGGCACATTATCCAACGTCCAAGAGAACTTCTTTGTGTTTCTTGTTAGGGATATTCGCCCTTCCGAGGACTGTGAAAGCCAACTGGTTTCCGTGAAGAGGCATTTGCTTCAAATGAACTAAAACCATGAACAACAGCGGTTTTATGCTTGTATACCTCTGTTTATTCGTGCACCTGCAAAGAGCCTTTTGTAGCAAGTTTAGACTGTGTTGCTCTTGGAATACTTGATCCACTAAGAACCTAAGAGAAGCAACTGACTTCTTGTCGCCCTGTGCTTGTTTTATACACCTTAAAATTCCTTGACGCAGTAAAACACGAAATGCGTCGGTGTTTGAAATCAAAGCCCCAGAAGATATATATCTACCAGTGAAAGCCAGCAAAATGGCATACTGCTTGATTGTTACCCCGTACGATGGCGATGTGGAAAAGAACTACATCGTATTTTTTCCACGATGACAACAAGATAAGAATTAGGCGCAATGGTGCTGAAATAAATGGACAGAACACATATTTCGTCTTACACGGGCCTGCTTCATCAGAAGGATATAATAACACATTCGTTGATGCAAAAAAAGTGTTTCTTCCGAGCACATCTTACTCGGAACCACAGTACAAAGAGTAACGTTAGTATGCCGAGTTTCCCAAGAGAACTAAATTCCACGTAGCCATTACGCATGAAACTCCTATGCACCGCCCTGTCGATCTATAAAAGCCCTTTGCATCAGAGGTGGTGTTGGTAATGGCTTCAAAGGCACTGTGGATGTAGAATGCCCTACAGTGTGCTTGGGAGGTGAGTAGATTGTTCTGTCCATCCTTTTGAGTCTTCTTCTTCTTTATTTTGGGTTCAATATGTCTGATTACGGCCTATTGATAGAGGTTTTTTCCTTTTTATGAGAAAAACCTCTCTCTCCTAAGAAAGGCTAACACCTTCTGTGGCCACTGGCGGACTATCTCCGCCAAAGTCTTACCTTTTCTCTCTGCTGCGGCAGGAAGCTCGCATCTCCTAGAATCTGTCCGCTTAGGACAACGAAGCACTTAGTGTTCAGCGCTGTTGGTAGCGTGCGTGTTACAGTCACATTGTGATGGTTTCCCTCCTATGGAGCTTGCAACAGGGTGAAGCTTCGGCGTGTGTCCTACATAGATCTGAAACAGTGTGACTTCTGCTTTCCGTGGCGATATGATGCTTTGTAGTTCTTCTGGGACATCATTGATCAAAGGCTTGGCTCTAGAGCCAGTCATTATTCGTGTCTTGGCGTCCTCAAAGTAGACCAGTACTCTGAATTGATCTTTCAAAGGAGTTCTCAAACCTTGCTTTGCAAGGCTATCCACCCGTTCATTCTGCGGAAGGCCGCAATGCCCGGGTCTCCAAACGATATCAACAAAACAGCCTCTTTTGTCGGTGATGGAACTTAGTATTCGTGAAACAGTTTGTAACGAAGAGGGTTGCTGTCGAAGCGAGCTCTGCAATCCATCTACCATACTTTTGGAGTCCGTTGCCAATCTGATTCGTCCTTTCCATCCTTCTTCACATCTTTGCAAAACATTTTCAAGCGCGTGTTTTGCAGCGGTGACTTCTGCTGTGAACGAGGACACTTCCACTCCAGCCGGGAGTGTGGCATGTTCTTGTTCAGTACTGTTCTCGTCCCACGAGATAGTGTAGGCTGCAGCTCCTACCTTCTTTGGAAAAAGGAGCTGGTATCCCAATTTATGCCCGTCTGCATCTAGTATGATCTGGGAATCCAGATAGTAGTAAGCCATGACAAATTCATCATCATAGTATACTACCATGTCTGGCATTCGGCGATGCCATTCATAAAACTGGCGGCACTGAGGGTGTGCTGTCATAGATCTGACAAACTTCCTAGCGCTGTCTGTAAACCATCCATCCGTCCACTCTACCGCAATTCGAGATTCCGTGTTCTCTGGTTGTCCTGATGGCTCTCCTACCGAGCCATCGCTCCATATTTCGCATTTTGCTGGCTGTAGTGCGCTCAGCAGTGCTTGCGCTGCCCTTTTGAGTCAAAAGAATGGACAGAACAATCTACTCACTGTGCACAAGGAACCCCCTGAGTCAAAGGTTTTGACTCAGAATGTTCCTTTTGCACTCAAATATCTCCTTCGCCATGTACGAAAAGCATGAGGAAGAAGACCGATTTCCATATAAAAGAGAGGCTGCAAGGTGGTTTCGGTGTTCACTCAAGCCATCAGCCCACTCATTCGCCTCTATAACTCTCCAAACTGCTCCCTATCCAAACAGAAATGCGCTGCTACTTTGTCTTCTTCCTTCTGGCATCGGTCGTTCCGATCCTTGCCCAGCACGCTACCAACGACGTTTGCCCCAACCGTTGCAACACTGGTCGTACCCCGATCGCGAATGTAACCACCCGGTCACTCGTTCAGTTTGCGCCGTGGAGGAATGTGAAAACAACGGATATTCTTGCTCCATGCCAGGAAACTCGTTCATGATCTCCAACAACCAGCTACCTCTTCTCGAGTTTGTCATTGAATACACCTGGTCTCCGGAGCAGCGCGACCTGGACACAAGCACACGTTTCTTGGACGGCAACGTCGGTTTCAGATGCACTGGTCCGAATGACTACTTGGACTTTGGTGGTGACAATACCAGTAACGGTGAAACTGAAGTTGTCGTGATCGACGTAGAGAAGGCGCGCCAGGACAGTAAGTGGGAGGACTCTACTGCCATCATTTCCAATGCGGGATGGTTTGCATCTGACAACCAGGGTGGAGCTCAGATGAGGGTGTACCTTCGCAGAAAGAGCGACGGCGGCCTCGCTGAAGAAGCTTCGGTTTCCGACCGCATTAACCCCGGAACTCAGAGCAACTGCTCTTCGCACAAGGTCGCTGCGGTGAAGATTATCCGCGGAAGCATGCACACCCGCGTGACGCTTGAGAAAGCCTAACGTAATACCTTAGTCATGGTATACATTTAATGTTGGACAAAGGATCTCCTCCAGACTTCAGCTTGCATCCCCTCAATGTAGCAGGTGGAGAGATAAGGCAATAAAAATTAAGATGTAAAGCGATGAGCTTTCTAGAACAGCATGTGTGCGGTTGCTTGGCTGATGAGCCACATAGATTATCTTCTTTCTTCTTCAGTTACGTTTCACAGAAATCCCCTTCGCAGACAAAGACCTGTAGGGTCCGATAGCGGTGTTGGAAATTGTTTTGTCTGTATCTTCGCAATGGTTGAGATATATAAGCAAAACAAAGCGTTCAAGGTAGTAGGGCAGTACAAAACGCCTCAAGACGTGAGCGCTATGGGCAGCCATGGAAAGAGGGTGACGGTTTGCGATAACTGTTGAGTGGACGCGTATGCCGCCTGCAGCTTACAACGTGGCATGTAAACGATGCTAGCCTCTCGAAACGCCTCCGCACAAATCTCATGATTCGTATTCTTCCTTTAAGCTTGTAGCTACATCGGCTAAGCCTGAAGTAGCATACACATTTTGTCAGCACCCTCCGTGATAAGCGTTACAAACACTTTACTTTTAGCACGTAGACATATCTGCTATTAGACAGTCGATACCTGCAGATACCCTACATAAATCCTTCATTAGAGTCCACTAGGGCTCTAATGTAAATAATTAGTGCAGAGAAAGGTATTGAACCATCGAAACCTTCACACTTATGCAAAATGTGCCATATAGCCCCCACAAAAATCCACCTGCGATTTAAACATTGTTCGCAGACGAAGAATAAGTCGGATATCGATACTATTAGATGAGATTCAATCTAATCCGTTGAATGTGACTAACTTCTGTTTGATCATGTGTGATATAGTTACTAAATGGGATAGATGAGTACCATTGGTACCGTTTACACTAAGAACACTTTGCTGTCAAACCTATCCACTGCACATCTTCTGAAAACACGAATACCCATTTTTTAAAAGATAGATACCGGTGAGTTCACTGGATGCATTTCTACGTAGCTCAAGCTTTTTAAAGCTGCTTCGTTCAGTACCTTACTGTCGGTGGCTGTAACAAAAGAAGCAAATCTATGAAATACGAGTTAGATACCGAAGAAACTCATTTGCGGGTTTGTGTTTTCAGGCATGCCGATTCCAGTAACATGAAAGCACGAGATGCCAAGCTTGGTTCTTTGGTTGTAAGGTTGTGAAGCTTTAGACCGATAACGATACATATAAAATCCCATAAAAACTAATCCTACGGAAGAGTGGCCATTTATTTGACGTAAATAAGGTTGGTGTACCGTTACATACGTCTAAAGTCGATGTAACACAATTCAGAAAACTAAGGAAAACTCATATAATGAGTAGCACTAATTCATGGAGTATCAACCTTATAGATCTAGGATCTTCACTAAGTCCGCCAAAGAAGCGTTGCTCCACATGTTTCCTTCCTCAAATCAAGGCTTTAAATCCTAAAAGAGTCCAGCGGCGACAAACGAGGGCCTATTTTTACAACCTCCCGTCATGGCGTCTTCTTCTTCTTCTCCTTGCAAGGCCAGGACCACAATCACGCTATCAATATCTTTTCTGACATCCGGAAACCAGCGACTTTCTGCTTCTGCGTCTGCCTCCTTCCCGGAGATGAATCCTTAGTCAAAGAACCCGCTCCCGGGCGCTTCCGCACCAGCGGCGCCATCTGCATCCGCGTCTGCGTCTCACTCGCCTGCTGCTTCGGGGTAATACTCGTGTTTCAGGTCTGCTCTCCTGCCTCAGGGTTCCGCTGCGTATCCTGGTTTGGTGGCTTCTGCTGTCGCTGCGGACAGTCATCTTTCTCAGAAACTGAATCCCGACGTCTTGGCGTGGAACTTCGTGCAAGCGATGCCATTTGCATCGAACCCTCTGGGTTGGATATCGAATGAGTACCTTTAGAGGTGGAATCTGCTGTTGGATCCTGGCATTTAATGCCGTTCAGAATGGTTTCACCCGACATCAGTAGACGATAAAGAATTGATCAACTCCTATGTAGAGGATCGCATGCTCCCTCGTGGGATTTTTGGCGAAACAGTATAATCACCAGATTGGAAGGCACGTATTGCCATCGAACCGCAGATGTTATACCGCGGGGGCGGAGAACCTTTTGGATCAGACCCTAGCCGGGATGGCGAAAATGGGTTACCAACGCATGGAGAGGACTCGCAATGAGCATGTAGTGCCCCCGTTGTACGGGTTCGACGTTTCGCACTTCCGAACGTACAAAGAGGGCTCCTATGGAGCCCCTTTGGCCCCGTTCTTTGAACAGGAGTTCCGCGGGTTAGAACACGTGATCAAGCCAAACATTCTCCTGTGGGGTCGTTCCATACATAGAACAGAGTTCTGATACCTTCAGAGGTCAAGCAAGCAGTATCATTTCGACCGAAGGGTGCGCTTTGAGCGGTGAGCGAGATCCCGACACGGGTACTTGATTTTCTACCCCCATGTGGAGATTGAACGAATCCGTTATACTGCGAAGCCTTATAGTTACGTTCGCTTTCTGCCTAGGGGAGCAAAGTTGAGTTCCCCCATGGAGGTTTTGCCGAGCTTTCCTCCTGCCTCTACTATATGGGGTCACACCTCCTCAAGGATCATCACTCCGGTTACTGGTGCCTTGTGGCAGCCGAATGGGGAGCCTGCGTTGCCGCGCAGCCCCTATGGGAAGTTTATGACCATTTCAGGGTATGGTACATCCCACCTCTCTTGAGGGTCATCATACGGCGTCTCGATCTATACCCAGCGTTGAGGTCCAAAGCCAATGTAGCTGACTTGAACGTAATCTTGACAGTCATAGACTGAGTGCGGTGGGATCAGGTGCCTGTGGCGAACAAAACCGAGATGGATAGTTCCGTTTCCGGATACGACCGATCTCCGGGGTGTAATGATCCGCATTCCGGCAACTGGGTGTGGTGTGACTCCTATGAGAGTGCTCTTATCACTCGAGCTCATGCCCTTTCCGTGAGGGATGTCCCGTGTACGGTGCCGATTGGCCACCCCACGGGGTTCGTCTATGCCGAGGACTACGAATACGAGCCTCTAATTGACTTGGGCGATCCCACCTTGGATAAAGAAGCCAATCCCCTCGACAGGGTGCTTAACACGGGGGCAATTCCACCAGCTTTTGGTGACGCTGATATTTCCGGTTCCAGGCCAACAGGCCCGGGAGAGTGGAATTTGGACACTCCGCAAGGTAGCGGGTTAACACCGCAACCAGCGAGCATTCGCCAGGGTCTCCTTGGGGAGAGAATCCCGATTCCTCCGGGCATGACTGACATGAACCAGATGCTGGCCTTTGTGGCGAGCTACCAGAAGTCTCAGAGAAATGGCGGTGGGCCAGGTTCTTCTTCAGGCTTTCCGTAGTCTCGATTGTGGGTTGTAACCCAATTTGGTTAGTCTCTTTCCTTAGTATCTGAGAAAACCTAAGATGTGTACTTTTTCTCATCTAGTCCTTCTTCTTCTTATTTTTCTCAATACTCTTCGAGGTTCCATTCCTTTTTCTCTTGTCCGCTTCGTGGTTTCTTTCGTATTTCGATTTCTTCTAAACCGTAATTGGTAGTGTACGAGCTCCCGTTTTCTCGGTGCGAACCGAGAATCGTAATCAATTTCCCTCCTCTTATCTACTTGAGATACTCCTTCCAACTGTACTCTTTCGAGTTTCACAACCCTTGCACTTAGGTCACGTTCATACGCATCCGTTGAGGGATTACCCAACCTGCGCATCATCCAGGTTTGAAGTTAGAGCCCTCCGAGTTCTTCTGGGATAAGAGAGAATCTTAGACCTCAAAAGGTGAGCGATGGGTTCTATAGTATCCTCCTCGGGAGAGTAACCGTACACTGGACCTGATAGCGTATCTCCACGTCCGGGGTTTGGACATGACGCACCATGCGGTCTATCCACGAACTCCTGAGAGTGTACTTCGGGTTCCAAGGTCTCCTGGCCCATGTTTGACGGTTGTTTCCCCTTGAGGGTGCTAATCAAAGAATGGAAACGCTTCAGAGAGGTCTGACCTTCTTCTCTTCAAGATTTGCCACCCTTCGGGTTCCGCGAGAGCCGTCGTGCCGACGAAGTTACTTTAGCCGACACCAGAGTCAACATGTCCTCGGAGTGGGTACTTCTGAAAGCGGAGGTAACCCCGATCGTGGCCGGTATTACAAGGACCGTGACAACCTAAGAACCACGACTTGGCAGCTTCTTGATTCCCGGTTGGGTTGAGCTGTTTTCGTCAACCTGAACCGTTGCGACGATGGAACTTCGCGCTGTGCTACCTGTGCCAGGTGACGGGTCACCTGGACAAGAGGATTCGGGAACCTCATTGGCTAGGAGCCAGAACCTGTGTGCCACAAATTTGGATATGCACCTCCATTGGGGTGACCGTTTCTAGAATGGGCCGCAGAGCGGAGGACACCCGTAAGCGCGGTTTTTGAATGACCTGCAACCGCCTTGCGCCGGGGTCTTGCTGATATCTCCCACCAAGAACAGTGTCTGTTCACTAGGGGGGTGGCGCCGCATAGTCTTCTTTTCACAGGGTTCGAACCCTTTTCTTCTCTTTCCTAAGATTTCCAAAGTGCCTCCCTCCGGAGTTTTGTGAATCCCAAAACCACAGGGCGATCCATGCCTGGTCAATGTCTTTGTAGGATTTCCTCTGCATGCGGGTCAGCACTACCGGCTTGGTCCGGTCGGCCGAGACCTGCTTCGGTTACACGGTTTGCGAACCCCGCTGCGGGTGTCCAGTGCCTTGGAAACATTCCCGAATCGGGACCGACATTTTCAACTGCGTCTTTCCTAGTAATGGTACTATCTTGATTACTGACTGCATCGTCAAACCGTGCTGTGGGAGCGTTGAGCACCCGCTGCGCGGTATACATTCGGCCCTTAATTCGACAACTTCCCTAATTTTGGCGGAGCACCTCCACCAAAACATAAACAACTCCAGAACCAATAGAATAATTCTATTCCTCATACTTCCACTACATTCGGAACACAATCAACATTGAACCAATTACGTTTCGACACAAACGACGTTTTACTTCATGTAAAACCACAGAGCAAACAAAGTGGCTCTAGGAGCCTGCGAATTGATGGTTTCAAATAGCGACAAGAAATATGCGGCCGTTTCATTGGTGACCTTTTCAGTGAACGGCAGTCACACCATACCACCATATGACTCTTCCTCGCTATCCGGAGCAACAACTCCGCCAACACGACCCAAAAGCGCAGTGCGCGCCTCGGCGCCCTGCGTCGTAGCCTTTGCTCAACGCATGCGCAGCCTCTGTTGACGAGACTCAGTCAAACAACTACGACGAATACGACGTTGTGCAGCGAGCTGTACGAGACGTTCGACATCGCGTTTTGGTTCCTTATAAGCCGCGGCTTGTCTTTTGCTCTTTCGTCACGCTTCTTGTTCCTTTGCTTTTCAAGACGTTTTTCAAAGCCTCTATAACGGCTACGGACGTGACATGGGAACCTGCGCTCGTATCAATTCGGACATGCCCGCTCTCTTGCACAATGGCATCACGGAGTAAGGTACGGTGTTGTCTCTCCAAAGCCGCTACAAGAGCGTTCATGCTGACGCCTGACTGTTCTTCTTTGCTTGCGCTTGTCACATGTTTCTCTAGAGGCTGGATATTTGGCCCCAAAAGTTCAGCATCCCATATGCCGGCCTTATGGAATCCGGAACTGATATTTGTGGATTTATGGGAGCTACAGTATGCGTTATGGATGCACTGCCCAACATCAAAGGCATTCAACAGTGTCTTTTGCCATGCGGCCTTGTGCAGTTCATTGTGCAGAAAAGACTTGTATGAACTAAACACAGACACTTCCGAAGGCTGGGGTGGCATGTGATGTGTGTGCAGGAAGAGCAATGAAAACAACATTATTTTCCTTGAAGAACGTCAATTTCTTGTATTGAATATGTGATCCATAGCCATCGAGAAGCAGCATTACATTTTGGTTATTGACCCGCAGGTGTGCTGTCTCGTCCACAAATAATTGAGCCTATGAAAACAAAATGTCCGTATCAACCCCTGGAGGGTTTCGCTGAAATAGATAACAGGGAGGTAAGATGGAGTGAAGTGATTTTTTCCTACCCCGGATGTTTCGATAGTGTGGAAGTGTTCCGGGAAAAACAGTCACCGGTTTGTACGCCTTTCCACATGCCTTCACAACTTACATGACAATGACACGATCTAAGTTCCCTTTGTGCTCAAAGCTTTTTGCGACAGACGCACTTCAGCTTCTCCAATGCCTTTCCGCAAGCTACGCCCTTTCATGTTCTCGAAGGATGCACCAGATTGGTCGGTGTTAAATATGAACTGAGGCTCATTAATATTGAATCGATTCATCGCAGCAGAGACTCTTGCAATATGCTGCGCTAAGCTATTCCCAGTCATGGCGTTAACCCTCTCTTGTATTCCATAAGATTTACTGGCAGTACCGCCAGATTGTTGCATCGTGTAAATCGGGTTATCCAATTCTTCGAGGGTCTGTTATTCAAAAACTGGACTTGGACCTGACGTTGCTTTGGCAACATGATAATGAACTGTTGTACTAGATCACGAACGCCATTCTTGGTTAAAGGTGTGTTGTTTTCTGCGTAGTATTTAATAGCTTCTGCAATAGTGACTTCTTCCTGAGACATCAGAACAGTAGGGCGACCACATGTATTGAGTTTGAGTTGGACATCGGAGGCTTGAATTGGTTGTGCGTTTGGATTTTGAGTCATCCATTAGGCAAAGGCGCGGCGTAGTTGACCTACGGGAATGCAATGAGTATCAGAAAGTACCTTCCAAAAGTGTTTCGTTGTAAATCTTTCGTATATTACAGATTGTATAACAACCGGTTGGGTTTCCAAGACGTGGTTGTGGGCGCAGCATTGGTCAAGTCTTGAGACTACAAGAGAGCAAATTGCGCTGAGTACTCGCCGTTGAAATATGGAAAGCGCACGCTTTTCAAATACGCACTTAGGTATGATGATGGACGTCTAGTTCGGAGAGCAAACGAGATGCATTGCTCGGCACCATATACATTTTCCATCATGATGAAGGAATCATTGCAAATCGCGGGAAGAACGGCGTTGTCAGTTTTGGGTTTTTTGCCCAATTTAGGCCTGAACGTATATATACAGAATCCGTTTAACGGTTGTGAGAAAGAGGCCCATCAGTGGGTAGACCGGGCGACGCCGGAACCACAGTCTTATTTCCGTGCTCCTCCCCCTCCTCAGGCGGAGCCACGGGGGTGTACAACCTTGGGTGTGGGAGTAATTTTGTTAGAGATATTTGGCTTAGTCCTTGAGCGGTTAGTCTCAGTGTCATGAGTATACAAAGATTTTTGTAGATATGTTCGTCCCCGATCTGAGTGCGGCAGAATCCCGGGCCGCGATTCAGTTTTTTCCGCACCGTGCAATTCATCCTGTGTAGGTTCCCCTAAATGTGTTGTAAATGATGTCAAGACTTCCTGGTTTAAGTTTGGCACTCTAGCGACTTGATCGCGTGAGATCTGCTTGTGGCGGTTTCGATATCCAGTACAACTGTGTCTTGGGAGACAAAAACCACATGGTATGGTCCTTCCACGATCAGAGATAGCTTATGGCTGCCTTTCTTTTCGGGGTTATAATACTCTTTTCGGAGGAACACCCAGTCGATAGCCTGCACTCGGGGTAGGGGTCGGCGAACCTTACTATCGAGATTCCGCTTATAATCGAGTTGGGCTTTCTCCATAGCCTTTCGAGCTAACAGCACTA